>VWPW01009970.1:130047-203732 GCA_013389825.1 Crypturellus undulatus
GGAACTTTGGAACAAAAGGAATGAATTCTGTTTGTTTTTTGTTTTTCTTTTTTTTTTTCCTGAATTCAGGTCCACCTTTCCCTTTTCTTTGTTGCTTATGATTCCTTAGTCTGCTACTCTGGAGAAAATAAATCATTCAAAAACATGGCAGTGAGTAAAATCTCAAGAATCTAGGAGAAAGGAGAAATTACTCTTCCTAAGGGAAGAGAGGAACTTTCAGCAAAGCAAATCTCCAGGAAGCTAAAACATACTGAAAATGTTTTCTTTCTTTGGGAATGCAATCCGTAATTCTGTTGCTGTATAAAGCAGGATATTTATTTAAGCTGGTTATTAACATATGTTTTATTTTAAAATTTAATACGTATTCATGATTATTACTAAACCCATTGATTTTTAGGATGTTGCTCATGGAAGTAATGTTTAAGGAATTACAAACTAAGTCCAAATCCTCGTGGAAGAGGATGTTCCATTGAGCTAGCAGGAAACAATTATCACTGATTATAGACATATCAGAACTTAAGACTACTCATAGCAATCACAACAACCACAACAACAAAAATTCTTCTCTTTCTTTTTGAACACAAGACCGTTTTGACTCAAGAAATAACCAGAGTTTTGCCAGCAAATGAATTTGAAACCCAGATGGAAGGTTAATGTAGAAATCACATTCATGGATAATCTGTCATATCTAATGATTTGACTGTTTGCCTTATTCCTGCCTGCATGAATGCCAGAATGTGAATCCGTCTTCATGAATCACAGAATTTTGCATGTATGAAAACAGTACATCCTGAACATTTTTTTCCAAATAGTCTTCCATGTTGTAACCTAAACTATATCATACTTGAATTTCTTTTGACTTTGGCTTAAGTTCTGTTCTTAATTTGGGACGATTCTGGCTAGACTAGCTAGTTGTAAAGAGTGGAAAAATGCAAACCAAACTGAGAAAGAATGCAAAATAAACCATTCTTCAAACACTGGTATCCACTGATACTCTGAAATAAGCCACAAAACAGGCAGTGAAGACTCTACTGGTTCTTTTGATTGAGGGAGAGGAAAAAAATCAGTGGCCTCATTTCATGCACACACGTCCTACTTGATGATAGCTGGATATTCACCTGTGAGCATCACTGCTCTATAGCATATGTCTATTTTCTACTCCAAAATAACACAAACTGGCTATCTGACTGCCTTGGCAGATGGTCCAAATGCAGAAAGGGGATAGAAACTGAGTGACTCTTTCCCCAGGAGTACTGGCATCTCCAGTACAACCTGTTGTTGAGGTACGGTGTCGGTATATAATGTATATTTCTTGCATGAGTTGGAAAGATTGGAGGATAATAGCATCTGTTCTTTGCCTTTTCCTTTAAGCTCTTAATAAAACAAATTGAAAATTCCCAAGGTTCATATGCATTTCTCCTGCGGAGAAATTTGATTTGGGATCCTTTCTTACTCTGGAGAGCATATCAAGAAGAAAGGAAACCAACCTCTTGTACTTAGAGGTGCCAGGTTGGGTGGTGGAAAGGGGTAAATAATTGTAACAGCAGGAAAAAACCTCGTTCAACAGGACAGAAGCCACCAAGCACAGACTTTTATAAAACATTCTAGGAGAGCTTCCTTAAAATAGACTTTGGAGATATTTATAGAAACTGGGAGAGGGAATATCTACAGTTCTCTTGCCAAGTTCTGTAGCCGTGCAATAGCTTGTAACACAAAATGTAGTTTTCATAGATCTGTTTAAGAGCAACTGATGCCAAATAAGGGAAAGCATAAAGGTATGAGCTCATTAGCTTGAATGTATTTATGCCAATTAGAAATTTCAAATTTATTTTATTTGTTGCAAATTGCTTTTGCTTTCAAGCTACTTTGTCATACCCCATCATTTTCTTTTTACTTTATAACTGAGTTTTTCCATGGCCTGTATGTTTCTTCCCTAAATAAAAGGCACAGAAATGAAGAAATTACATCAAGAAAGTTAATTAAGGCTTTTGGAGATGTCCTTGTCCTTTTTGCAGGCTAAGATGGCAGAAGGCAATGGCATACACTCACATCTGTGTACAATAAGCAATTGCCAAGTGTAGGAAGGAGTTCCTTTAATTGCATGGTGAATTTGCCACTCTTTGTTGTGCTCATTTTGGTGTTTTCTTGGGGGAATGTGCCACTTTAATTTCTGCTGTCGCATTCTACCTGAACTGAATAAAGCAACACAAGATATACTTTTACATGATTTGGATATATTTTTTTATGTACCTCTAATAATTCACCCTGGAAAAGTTTTTCTTCTGAGTTAATATTTTGTGACAGGCTCCTTTTTTGTGCTGTTTAGATTGTGATCCTTCTGGTCTTCCAGAAGACTGAATCTTTTGTGATTTAAAATGGAAAAGAAATGAAATGGTAAAACATTGAGGAAACGCTTTCTGTAACAGAAAATGCAGAAGTGACTTGTTAGAGAAATGTTGCTTAAATGATTTATTCCATATTAACTGCTGGTTAATGAATATGAAAAATCATTTATTTCTATGCTGTTTGGCAGACTGCCGTTACCAGAACATAAATTTATGGGCTACTGGAAAATTGAGGACACGGGAAGTGCACGACAGAAATTGCTGTGTACAGCAGAAACTCAAAGAATAGATATAAAGGTTTGTATTATTTTTAAAAAAAAAATGTTTAGGAGTTCAGATATAGAGGTCTGAAAAAAATGAAATGTGGTTCATTTAATCAGGAAAAAGGATTTATGAAACTTCATTTTTCTTTGTTAATTGTTCCTGGTTTTCTGTACTGACTAAAAAAAAGTTTGCACAATTTGAAAAGTGCTTTAAAATCTGTGGATTTGGTCAAAAGTTCTTGAGCTTTTCATGAGGAAGGTGATAGTGCCATTTTTGAAAGAACTCTAAAGCAATTTTGGATGCTTGGAAGTGCCCAGTTTCAGCCCTCAAATCTCTCAGAATATCTCAGAGTATCTCAGAATCAACCCAGATTTTTGGATAAGGTCTGAGAGTGGAATGAAAGCTATTTTTAAGTTCTTATTTCACATTCAGCTGAATTCTTACAAGGCTTTGGCACTGCCAGGTTTGAATCTGAACCTTTGGTCTGATTTGACCTTCAGCCAAAGCTCTTTAGTCCTTTTCAGCTTTGAGTTCCTGGGTTAATTATAGTAATTATTAATTCAGTAAATAAGAAAAAACTGAACTGCAAATGTGACATGGAATTGAAATTTAAACTTGATATATCAAGAAATTGTCATTTAGCTTCTCTATGAGAAAAAAAAATGTTCTGATCTTCTTTTTAATGGACTGTGTTTGATATCAAATATCAGTGTTTGATACAATCATGTCGCTGAGGAATGATGGTTTCAATCCAAGAAAAGACTAAGGATGGAAGGCATGGTTTGTATACGGTAAATAAAAGAGAAGTATGGATGTTCAGATGCTTGCAGAAAAGGATTTCCTTTACCCTTTCATTTATTTAATGTTTGGTGTATTCTTGCTGTTAATAGCATTAACAGTCTTGAAAAAAACTCTGGATTTTCATAAGAAATGGTGAAAGAAATGTTTTTATTGTCATTTGTTTTAGGGACCTGTTCACTTAAATATTCAAGGATTTCCCATTGAACGACACGAAGCCCGGGCCCTCAGCTTCACAGAAGAGCTTGCCTTTTGGACACTGCCTTTGAATGAAGTTAACTTTGTTTGTGATGTTGCTGTAACAAAAGGTACAGTAAGAAAAGCTATTAACTTTGCTAATGATCCCCAATTTTATAATATAAGAAATATGGTGGAGTAAGGAAAAACTGGCTTGTTGATTCTATAGGTGTTCGCTAAAAGCCATTTTTCAGAATATACAGGGGTAATAGGAATACAATATAAACACTTCAGTGCATTTACAACAGTGTGTATTTCTGGGAGTATTTGCAGTGAAGAGAAATAGTGTTGCTTCAGGTTTTCCTTTTTCCTTTTTTAAAACAGTAGATGAAATACAAAAATAATCAGATATTGAGATGGGAGCCTAATTTCATTGAGACATTATGGTCTTCCTAAGGATATGTATCATTCTCAAACCAAATCAGAGCTTATACTGATTAAAATTCTTTCTGATTGGATCAAGCCTGACTTAATTATCTATATTGCTTATGTCCCAATGAGAATTGCATCATTAGGAATATTCATGACCTATTTTTATGGCTCAAAATTAAACATGCTTAAAATGTATTGTGTACTATAAACAAGCTGCTAATGATTAATACTAGGACATATCCTTTGTCTCCTTGTAGCCTTAACCCCAAATACAGTCACCAGCTTTTATGAAAGTGAAACAGCAATTACATAGCTTTGGTTTAATTTTGAGAATTTTCTGAAGTGAGTCCAAAGCTGCTATATGTAAAGATTTTCAAATGAAGTTTCCATTCATTCCATGTATCATTATTAAGTATAGTAATTGGAAGCAGGGGGCTTTTGGTAGGTCAGAAGGGAGGGAAGACCCAGATTATAAACAAAATAAAAAAATCTGGATAGATATGTCTTTTACTACTAGTTTGAAGAGTTAATAGCTTTATGACAAGATTCTACCTGCTAACAAATTTGTTAGTCAAGATACAGTTTCCCTCTCTTTATTTTCCTGTGTTAACAGTGTCTATTTTGCTGTAGGCTCTCCTATATCATCTAAAACCATATATCTGCCCAGTTTATTATCTGTATTCTTTCAGAAGAGCAATGTGCTATGTCAGGAACTTTTCATTAATTTTATCTTATTTTCTTATTTCAGAAGATGAAGCTGAGAATGTTCTTTACGTTGCTACATGCAATCCTGTTTCCTTGTACTTTATGAATGTTTCTAGTAAGAGGGGATACTTCGTGGATCTCTATGACCTCTTCCCCAGAACAGTTGGAAATGTCTGGCAGCCTTTTGTGACTATGGCACCCCTGGGAAATCCACTCAAAGGTCAAGTGATTCTACATGAAGAGCAGGTAGAAAAACCCCAAAAGTTCAGTGGTATGTTTAGTGATGAGGAAAGCAATTTCATAAAGTAGGATACTTGGATACTTGAGATGCTTTAGCCTCCGTAGACGGAAATAGCTTGGGTAAGCCTACCCCTTACTGAATGTGCTCCTTCTCATTGTGTCTTGAACCATCAGAGTTGCTTCATCTCTATTTTTTTATGTGGACCTTTTCCTATTTTCTTAGCTGATTTACAACATCCCTTTATATTTTTATGCTTTACTGAAGCTGAGTTCTGCCTGTTTATCTAATTCCTCTTGGTGGTAAGAGTAGAGAGAACTTTATAAGAGAAAGGGAGATGGTTTCAGTTCAGGAGTCTCAAACAAGCAACGGATGTTCGAAATTACAAAGCAAGCTGGTTTATGCTGTGAACCTTTTTGGCTCTTCCTTTTGAGAGGTGTATGAAAGACATATTTTCTGAGTCACAAAGTGAAATGTTGCTTATATTTGTATCATGTCACTATTCTTGGTTTGTTTTGCAAATCCTGATATTTCCCATTCTGTAGCATCTGAAGTATCAAGCCTAGAGAAAAGACTATGTAAGACTATGTATGACATTGAGTGCATCAGCAATGCAGATTTAGAGTCACAGGCTTCTTTAGTGCTGGTTTGACTGGAAACCTCTTTTTCAGAGTGAAGCAATGCATACTTTCCACTTGGAATTACTAATAATGACTGATTGTAATGTCTTCAATTTAAAACCTCTTTGCCCAGGAGTGGAAAGAGAGATCAGTTAATAAAGTGCTGATGACATTGTTATTATTAAGTTGCTATTATTATTATTGTTATTAGGTTATTATGTTGCCTATGAGTCATGGTGGTTTGATGTCAGTATTTTATCTGGGCATTTTTGGCTGCCATTCTTCCTTTTTCTTTCATTGTTCTGAATTTCTTCTGCCATTCTTCTTTAAAAGAGAAAGAGCTGCCAATTTAGAAGAACATTTCCTACAATGAGCTGGGGTTTAAGAAGTCATTCCAGTTTACAGTCATTCCATATTGAGTGTCTCTGCTTTACTTTTGCTCCAGGAATGTTTGTCACGTGTTGACACAACCTACTGGTCTTAAGACTACAGCTAAGAGCTTCTAAGATATATGGTCATTCTGCTTTTGGTAGAATCTTGTACGCCTACTTTAGCTTTGCCTTGGACACTCTTGTAAAAGCAGTTGTCTTGAACACCTACAGAAATGCTGTTTGACCTACTTTGACATGCATATAACGAATTTGTTCAATTCTAAACAATCCTTGGCCTTTTCTGGCAAAGTCAATGTAGGAAACTGCAGAACAGATTGCAGTCTATCTTCTGCCTAAGAACATTTAGTGTTGTACATTTTTTAATATAAAGACCAGCAATCTTCTCTGCTTTCCAAGCTTTCAAGATTCCTACCATGAAAATATTTTTTCTGATAGTTTTATTCTTAATCAAATCATAATTGTGTTCAGTCTCAGTTTCAGCGCTGTGTTTTATATCAAAGGTTCTTGTGTGAAACTTTAAGTAGTTAACTCAATGGCTGGTTTTGCCTGTCCTCGTGGAATACAATTTTCAGCGAAAGCATGAATTAAAATCTGAAATAAAGATTGTTCTACAGAAAGAAAATGGTATCTCAGGGCTGCTCTCCAGTCTACTTCAGTTCAGCTGTAACATCCTTTTTTTCTCTGACTTGAAGTTTAAATACTGTCAACTTCAGTCTTTCTTTCAGTCTTTCTCAACTTTCCTTAGCAAGTGCTGGTGCTGGCAAGTGCTAAGGAAAGTTGAGCAAATTCTCTGAATTTGAATCTGAATATGTGTCCTTAAACTGCTGGAAGACAGTATAGTAATTATAGTATTTCTGAATGCTTTGTTTTAAAACTTATGCAAAGTTAATATTAAGATTGATCCTGCTCATCAAGTATGAAAATACAATTTTTTAAAATGCAAGCTTGTTTGTAAAAAGTCAGTGTATAGTTAGAACACTGCTCAAAAGTAATTCTGGACATTTTGTATAACCTAAGTAAGCAGATTGCACAGAAAAAAAATGATGAACTATGATTCTCCTATGTACGACATGTTCATATGCATGGAGTACATATGAGTAATTTATGTGGTACTGATTTTTAAATGAGGGACCAAAGTATAGCTCAGCTGTAGTGTTCATGGCCACTGCAATCCTTCCTTATTTTCGGTGTGATGTGTTGGGATCTCTGCATTTGCAATTCCTACTGAATTCTCAAGGATTTTAAAATTTCCACTGTGAACTTCCCAACTTTTCCTGCTGTGGAGCCATGGAAAAATTGTGGGATTTTATTTGCTTTTGTGGGTTTTTTTGTTTTGTTTTGTGCACGTGTGAAATGAGTTGCATATTGCTGCTTAGGAAATTAAATCAGTTATTACCTATGACATAAGCAGGTAGGTGTATCATCAAAGTTAATTATATCTAAATATCTTATGTGTCCATTGAGAGGAGGAAGGTGATCTGAGAGAGTAGTTCAGTCCCACTGGGGCAGAAAAGCTAAACTGAACCATCTTTCGGAAATGTCTCTCTCTTTCCATGACTACACAGAGGGCCTGGTTGGCTGGTATAGTCAAGATACCTGCCTTCTGATACTGCTAACTTAGGTAAGATGATTGACAGCCTTAAGCTCAATAGCTGCGTCATTCACATATTAATACAGGTAGATCAGTGGTATGTTTTATCACTAGGCAGGTTCCCAAGGATTAGCTACTTGTGCTGAAGGATGTATCAAAGAGGCTTTCACAGCCAAGTACGATGTAAATGATATAGCGTATGCTTTAGTGATTTGTCTATATGTATTTGCAAAATGTCAAGAAGTATTACTAATATTTGAAGGCACAAAGTGCATTTATTTTTTAAAAAAGCTGCCCACTTGACATTTATTTCATTAAAAACTTAGTGTGCTGATTAAGCACTGTGAAAGGGTAAAGATTTTTCCTCTTTATTTTTTTTTTAATAAGGATTTTTTTGAGATGAATGTTACTAAAAACTTATAAAAAAGAACAATTTTAGATGCATGATAATCATATTTGGGAGGATGAAATGATGATATTGTAGCTCTTCAAATAAGCATCTGTGCTTTATTATTTCTAAGATGACATCCATCTGGATTCAGTAGAGCCTTCCAGTGAAATCAAATGAAAGACTACAATTTCTTCCTGTCCTTCTAAATAAAATTTGACTAAAACAAATCTATTGAGGATTTAACTTAATTGTTTAAATGAGAGATTTATTATTTTTAAGCCACCTTTACATCTTCTTGGAAGAAGGAGTAGGCGGTTCTCTTGAACACAGTGTCTATTGAGCCTCATACTGAGCACACCCTATTTTCACTCTGCTGTTTCTATCACACTGCAGTGATAGACTTTAGAGAGATGCTTCCTAAATGCTTCCTAAATCTGAAGTCATTTATTTGTAAGATGGAATTTGCAGTGTAAAGCCATGTCCGGGCAGTGTCCTGCCAGCATCCTTTAACTCCACTTTAATCTTTTGCTGTCAGGAAATGGTGTGCTTCAGTTTCCCTCCAGTCTCCACTGTGTTCTAATATATACTTTCAGGAGAAGGATGTTTTCCTGAAAACAGTTCGACATTATTAAATTCTCATCTTTTGGGTATCTTATATAAGGTGGAGCCTTTCCTTTCTGTAAACACAAAGCTCATATTTCTTTTTGCTTTCTTTAGTTTCCTGAAATCTCTAGTACAACCAAGTCTCCCAGGTAATCTGCAGGACTGTGCTCCCATTAATTAAAATGTCAGTAATCTACTTGCATGCATTTCCACACCTGTGAGGGCATTATATTTGAGCCTATAACCACAAATTATGGCACGGACTTCTTTTGCTTTAGCCAAATGAACATTACATCCGTTTCTATACTAGTGTCACAGTGTCAGTGTTACACGCACGTCACCCAGAGGCGCTGGTCACTGGGCAGCCCATGTAGAAAAGGTGCTAGGAGGATAGGAGGCACAGAGAGCACATGCTGCATAGAAGTGTCAAGCTAAGAATCAGCTTCAGTGAGGATGAGTTTGTGTTTGTGAGCTTGTTTGCTTGGGACATGAGCATCAAGTGCAGAAGAAGATGAAACTGTGAGTGTAAGCAGTCAGAGAATACACGAATATATAGAATATGAGGGTTAAAATGGATGCTTTATATTCTCTTCCTCTGAAATTGAAATGTATCGCGTCCTCCAACGCTTCTTCTAGTAGAGCACGAGGAACAACTTCCCATACCAGCAGAGTGAAATCACAGCCCTGTTTGCTTTAAGGACTTCTAAGAGGGAAATACTTGCTAAAATAAAAACAGCAGCAAGGAAAGGGAAACTTTGCAGCGACTAAAAATAAAGGCCCACCGCTTCTTGAGATTGGTTATTGCATCTGTCCAAAGTTTGGAATTCCAGACACCAGGGTCAGGAGGTCGCCCAAAGGTTACTTTTCTCCCAGTGGAGAGCAAACACAGCGGAATTGCACACCCACCCCTTTTCCCAGCCCATTTGAAGGGCTGCCAGAGCTGCTTTGGGATGTGTTTGCAAGTGACGCAAAGATCTATTCTTGCACACAGACAGAATATACATCAGTCACTTAGTGCAGAAGGAAACCATTAACATCAAGAGGGGTGGAGTGGAGAGGCTTTTTGGACTGCCAACTGCTCTCATAAATTTAATACTAAGTTGAAGAATGCAACTGATTCATATGTGTTCTTTATCTCACGTGGAAGCTGAATGCATTTCTTTGGTTCAGCAGTGCAGTGGCAGAACTATATAAATAAAGTATGGCAGAAAACCAGAATCCAAGGCAAATACCCTGCACTACTATTTTTTTCCCCCCTGAACCACACTTCTGTAATTTTGGTTTGAAGTACATACGCAAAGTGCTTTTTTTGGAAGTACTGAATTCCAGTTGAATTTCCCAAATGCTGCGAATAACATGGTAATATTTTAAATGCTTTACCATATTTAGTTTTAAAGGACTGTCATTATTAAAAAAATAGAAAGTTAATTCTCCCAAATAATCCTAGTGAAAGTATCAAGTGTACCCAAAAAGAACAAAAAACACAGTGACTCAGATTGTTTGTATCTGTTTTATTTGGGAGAATTTGTGGGAATTCATTTTATTCCCTTTTATTGTGTGTTACTGCAGCTGTTATATGTAGACAGCTTACTTTTAATTCGTCCTTGCAGAACCTGATGTCCTTGCAGAACCTAACATTTCCCTCAAAGACAAAAATTTCATCCCAGGGCTTAATTAACTTGGGCTTTTGTACCATTTAAATTTCATTTGGTGCAGTTAAGGTTGGCTCTGAGTGATTGTTCTCTGGAAGTCTTGTTTAAACACATTAGGAGCAGCTGTGGTACTTTCTAAACGAGATATTTCAAATGAACCTACGACCAAGCTGGGTCATCAAGTTGTGTACTTGGGATGTCAGGTGCGTCCATCTACGCCGTACGCCCCAATCTCCATGCATCTGAAGCATGAGCTGTGAGAGAAATAGTGATGAGCCATTTCATCTTTCATCAGTTTTATATACGAAAGAGATGTTTCATAGTAATGCTAAGAAAACATAAAAAACAAAAGTAGTAACATGGCAGAACACAACTGGTGTGTCTTTTACATGTAGCTGACTGCCAAGGGTTGCTGTGTGTGATTTACAGCTTGGGTATGTAAGCCGGCCTAGTCCAGTTTCTAGAGAGCCCATGTAAAATTGTTGTCAGTTTTAAGATAAAACATGATGGGAAAATGGAAATACTATTCTAGTCTTTTAATAAATGTTTTTCTATTAAGTGAAATTTGGCTATCAACTTTGCAATGAGCCAAGAGCATTTCCAGCAAAATCAATGTCATCTGTTCAAAGCATCTTAGATTGCTAGAGCTGCAAGATTGCTTCATACAGATTTGATGTAGTCTCTTAAATGGGCTTGAGATGAACACAGATCTGCTTTCCATTTCCAGAGTAACGTCGTGTTGTTGCTGGATACAAACAGCGGTGCCCTTCGACGGCTTTTGCTCTTACCAGATACTCAAGAGAGTCCCAGGAAAACATCTTGGTGGAGCAGCAAGGAGGAGACGGTGAGAAGTAGCACCTAGCTGTAGTATACCAAATTAATTTGTCACTTAAAGCTCAATATTGGAAAAAAATGCTCCAGGTTTGTTTCTCCTACTGTTTTAGGCCGTAAGTCCTAATTGTTTCCTCCTGTATGTATTTAAATGCCNCTAATTTGTCACTTAAAGCTCAGTATTGGAAAAAAATGCTCCAGGTTTGTCTCTCTTACTGTTTTTAGGCCGTAAGTCCTAACTGTTTCCTCCTGTATGTATTTAAATGCCTTACACTGAAAATAGAAGCTGTAGAATGACGATAGATACATAGATAAGTCATACTGTCTGAGAGTATGTGTCTTTAAAAAAATTCTTTGATTATAGAACTGGGAATAACAGCATTTAATTACAAATGGTTATGTTCAAAATAAACTCAATTATGATGCAATTATATGACTTGGGACAGCAGAAATAGATAGCATTTTGAGATGTAATAAATGTAGTGAATGATTTTCAGTAAAGGAAAAATGCAGTACACTTTCAGAGAAGTGAGGAAAACGCACTGAGATTGATCGAACAAACGCTAACTGCTAAATGACTTATTTTTGTATAGAGCAGCTACAAAATGTGCCGGGAGTTTTCACACAAAAACTGGCTGGTGTTCTACAAAGAAGAAGGGTGAGAGTTAAATTACATGCTTTTGTGATACTGATTTTTAATGGACCTACTCAGGAACATCTCCATCTAACTGTTGTTTTCTTGACTTCCAATTTTACAGAAACCGACTTATTGTATTAGATGTACTGGAGGGTCAAACTCATACTATTTCCCTCCCAATCAATCTCAAATCTGTTTTCCTAGTGGCTGAAGATCGGTGGCTGTTGGTGGAAAACCAGACAAATCGGTCAGTTAAGCTTGGTTTTCTTTACGCTGTTATTTCTTGTTTGTGTTCAGGTTATGATTAGGAGATTCACTCCTGGTCTTAGACCATGTGCCACATATTGTATAATACCAAGTAAAATATGAGTATTTGAGCCTTCAGTGTTTACACTAACCGTTTTATCTAACAAGAGACACAAAAGTTGCTTTTTTGGCTTGCATGAATGGCTAGAGTTGTACAGCTGGTATTTCAGATGCACATTTGGCGAAAGTGCATGTAGACATGCAAAGCAGAAGATACAAAAGGATGTGCCTGTCTAAGTTTACACCTCTGAAACTTTAGAGTTGATTTCAGTGTGCATGTTAATTCATGTTTTTAGGAGGTGATATTGATATTTAGAAATGAGAATGTTAGTGGATTTGCTTTCCATATACAGCTCTATCATCCAGGATTATTGTCTGCTTCCTTTAACTTCATCATCATGTGTAGGAAACTTTGCTCTCTTACTTTTATATACACATGCAGCAAATAAAAGTGTTTGAAAAAGAAAGCAAATCTGCCTTAGGCTGGCTTACCCTCTTCCGATCTCACAGATGTTTGGTAAATCAAATTTAGTCTTAGGAAAAGGTGTTGATAACCTCTATAAACATAGATTGGTTTTGTTACTTCAGAAAATTAAAGTCCTTGTTTAGAGTTACAGTTTAATCAGGAATTATTATAAACATGTATCCTTCACAGGAAATTTCTTTTAACCAAGCGTGCCCAAATGGAAACTGAAGACAGTGAAGTTTGCCAGCTGTATGCACTGAATGAAGAACCAGCTGACATAGGGTTTGGCTTAACAACAGGTATTGAATACAATCTTGGCTTTACTATTATTTTTTTTAAAATCACATCTATGTTTGCAGCTGCACAAACAAGGCTCCTTTACTTTAAAGGTCTGGGTAGCCTTCTTCCTGATTTTTTTTTCCTCCTCTGAACACATTCAGTTAATAAAGATCTTTCACGAAGCATGACAAATTTTGTGCTCAAACTTCAGGGTGTTTAAATAAAATAACTGATTCATTGTAACATTTAGTAACCTCAGTCATGGATTTTTAGGAGATCTACAAGGATACAGGATGGAAAAGGACAGAAGACAGCTAGGCAGGAATTAGAGCATAGATATAGAAGGGACAGATAGTCTGTACACTCTTGTGGGTGTGCTGTACACACTCAGACAACCTACAAGACAAGCCACAATTTATAAAAGTGTGTAGGAGGCCACTGACGCCATCACACCTATGTGATAAAATAGGGGAAGTTTGTTCAGTGAAGGTCACAGGTAACGCTAAGTGCAGCATGTCTTAGACCACAGAAAAAAGCAGAAACCTCCAATGGTCATCATTCTGCTCTGTAGGGAAATGGAATAACATGTCTACCTTCAGATACGATGGCATTTTCAACCGTGAGCATTTGGTCAAGGTACACAAAATCTTTAGTCTTCCTGGTCTAATACCACTAGAAGTAAATGTGCACCCTACCCAGCAGTTTATAGCTCTGGCCTATCCACAATGTGTCTTAGAGAGAGAGGAAAAATAGAGAAACGACTTCATAAGTATTACAGGGGCAAATTTTTTTCTTGGTCCTTGTGGCTGACAAATGTAAGTATAAAGAATAAGGTTAACAAAGTGTAAACGTTATACAAGTAAATATTATTGACAAACAACAAATAAGGCTTATTTTAGACAACAACAAATTGAAAACCAAGGACCTATCGCAGTTTAAATACAGGGGATCCTTTTTATCTGTTACACAGTTTATCAACTTATCAAGCTCCATCAGAAAGCAGTCCTTTACTTCCTCCTACTACCTTATTTAGAAACAACTATAGAATATCATTCTTCGGATGGCTAGTAACCTTAAAACCTTAACCTTAAAAGTATAAAAACAACACAAAACAGCACAAAAAGTAGGTAGCTCTTAATCGCTCGCAAATACTTCTACATTGGAAATTATAATAAGGTTACTTATTTTTTTTTAAAAAATGTTCCAATATAAAAAGTCCTCTTAACTTTCCATTCAATCATTTCATTCAATCATTCACCAAAGTCAGAACATAACATCTTCGGCTTTGAGGCAGAACTTGTGGAAAGGTATTAAGAAATTGTAAACCAGTTTGGCTTTTCAGCTGACACAAACCACTAGCCCATTTGTTTTCTGAGGGAATAAAGATTTTCTCCTGCTGCCAGGTAAAGGAGATCACATTTTGATCCAAGAGAAGCAGCGTGTGCTGAAGAGCTAAAGATACTGGGTTCTGACTGTGTTGAAAGTTTGCAGTAAGGAAAAGAGTTCTTAGATTTGCACAGAATAAAATTCAGTTTTCCTTAGCTTAAAAAGAAAGAAAACTAGATCATTATTACTATAAATTTCTTAGAAATAACATAAATACTTGATTGCAAAGCCAGAGACAGTTACCAAAAAATGTCAGATTGACACTTACCTGTGCACACATACCTTCTGCCTCTTTATGCAATTGCATTCTATCCATCTTTAATAATACACATGCTGTTCTCCACAGGCTTCCTCCCTCATTTGCCTACTAAAGGACAAAATTAAGTCTTACAAATGACCAGAAAACTAGTATTTTCTGATATAAGCACTTAACTTTACAAACAACATTATTTCCTGACTTCTCTTTTGATTCAGAGGGAACACATCAACGTGTACAGCAGTGAAGGAAAACAGCACCTAGGGTTGGACTAGAGGACCTCTAGAGATCCCTTCCAACCTTAGGCATTCTGTGATTCTCTTTTTATGTGTTAGTGTGTGGAATAATCAAATTTTCTGCTTTATAGTAAACTGATGTTCAAAATAATAGTAATTAGTAGTGTTCAGCACTCATACAGTTAATATTGTTTCCTACTGCACATCTGGATTTAATGACTTTCATTTTGTTCAATTTNCAACGTGTACGGCAGTGAAGGAAAACAGCACCTAGGGTTGGACTAGATGACCTCTAGAGATCCCTTCCAACCTTAGGCATTCTATGATTCTGTGATTCTCTTTTTATACCACTGTGTGTGGAATAATCAAATTTTCTGCTTTATAGTAAACTGATGTTCAAAATAATAGTAATTAGTAGTGTTCAGCACTCATACAGTTAATATTGTTTCCTACTGCACATCTGGATTTAATGACTTTCATTTTGTTCAATTTCCCTGTTTAGCGTCAGAACTGTGTGTGCCGCACGCAGTTTCAAGTGACCAGCTATCTTCAGAAAACCTCAGTGCAGCTGTGGGACAAAAGATCAGCTCCCCCAACAGGATTTTCTCAGATGAACATAATTATGCTACTATTGTTATTGGTTTCCCAGACCTCTTGGTAAATACTTAACATTATTATACAATGAAGTAATATGATCTCATTTATTCTGTAACTAAGTAAGTACCTGTTTACCAAATCATACAAAGGAAGAAGAGAATGACAGTAAATGATAAATTTGGAGAATGTATTTTATTTGTTGTGATAGTCTAATCTGAAAGGACTTTAGAGTAGTTTGAAAAAATAAAAGGACCTGGGCAACATAATGTCCAGTGCAGACAAAATTAATTTTCAGAAAATTTCAGATATTGCTGGTTAGAGGATTATTTTATAAATAATGTGCTTTTATAGATTTTTAATAAAATATAAATACTTAGTAAAATAATAGTCATTTTGGACTACTCAGGGTGAACTTTTGCTCAGTATGTAGCATCCCACAGGACTCTGGATTCAAGAGTGAAAAAGAAGGTATAGAAAATGGAGACAAAGCCATAACCCTCTTCACTATTTAATGTTGTGATTAAGTATAAACACTGCACGTAACTGTGGTCACTCTGTTTCAAAAACTCAGTGACATAAATAGAAAAGGGCCAGAAAGGAAAGTGAAACTTAACAGCTTACAGACTAAGGCTGTAGCAAGGATTGGAGACAAACACAGAAGACATAAACGTGCATTTAATTCTCTGAAGAGGGTGATGCTTATGGAATAGGTAACTGTGTGTCATGTTTGCATAATATGTTGGTACAAATTAATTTCACTATCAAATAGAATGAATTTTGGAAAAGCCAAATGACAGAAAAAATACCACTGAAATCCAAAATATATCACGAGAATACCACTTACAGTAAGGCATTCCTGTTTCCTTGAAGTTAGTTTTTATGTGATTTAGATTACCAGATTGATTGTACTTGCTCTTTTTTTTTATGTGCACTTTAAAAAACAGTTGTGAGTTCTTATTAGGCAAATGAGGCAGCTTAGAAGAAGGGGTGCTGGAGATGCTACACTCTTTAATACTAAGGGTGGAAAAAAACACCAGATTCATACTCCTAAATCTACTAGGTTTAGATGCTGATGGTGTAGGTGTTTATGTATGTACAAGGTGTTATTTACAGTAGGAGTGCTAAGCTAAACAAATGTAGAGGTATTAAGATCATATCCTATTTGTCTTATTGTCTGTATAGGAGATGAAGCATCTGGCTCACATGTGGATACCCACATTTGTGTCTCTGAACATGGAGCTGAGTCTGAGCCATAGTGTCTACTTTTGGATTCAATATCTCAAAGTATTTGTACTTATCTAGAATGAGAATTTAGATTACAGTAATAGTTCAGTACATTAAACCCTTTTATATAGTTTAGTTCCAGATGAGTCTATTTCAACACTTGCTGCTCCTGGTTCGATATTAAAAATATGTTGATTCATCTCTAAATCATCAGCCTGACTGACCGAAGCTTATGTAGGTGGTCTGTTGTTTGACATTCCTTTATAGATAGTTTTAATGACAAAATAATCCAGGTCTTTTCCTTGTGCTGACATGAGAAATAACCACAATATCTACATCTGATTTGAAATTGGATGTGAAGTGAAGTGGAACTCATCAGGAGAAGTTTGTTTATAGGTTCGGTAATGGAAGCTTTTTGTTCAGTGGAATCCATTTCTCTTGCAGTCTCCCAGTGAAGTGTACAGCTGGAAAAGAAGCTCCTCTCTGAGTCGAAGACATGCTTCTCCTTCTGATTCATTTTATTATGGAGCCCGGAGGAAAACAGGAGCTGCAAAACAAACCAATTGTGTAACTTTATTGGCTTCTAATCAAATAGTCAGAATTATAGCACCTGGAAATGTGCCTTTGAAAGACATTTACCCAAAAGGTAAGAGGTTCATATACTTCTGCTGCAACAACTGTACACAGTTGCTTTTGTTTTTTAAACTGCGATCATTCGTGAAATTTTACAAAGCATTTTTAAGGAATTAAAACACTAGTATCTGAGAATAGACAGTGTTGACATGCATTTTTCTAACTTTAAAATTAACTCAGACCTTCCTCAGCAAGCTAAATTGTACCTCTAAGGAATTAACAGGCTGTCTATATAATGAGTATCCCAGTAGATGGGATTTCCCTTTGCTCACTGTGGGAAGCAGCTGCAGGGGTGCAGTTGTGCCAGTTCAACAGGGAATATGCACCAGCATTCCCAATCTCTGCTCGATGCCACACAAACTCACAGGTTTCAATAATGAGGAATGCCTTATTTGCCAAAGCAATTACCTAGCTCCATTTTCTTTTGCCCTCTGGGGCTATAAGAGAGGCTAACTAGGGAGTGCCTATGAGTCCAGCCGCTTTCTTCAGTTTATTTCCCCTCATACTTCCTCAACCTTGACAATTGCTTTATTCAGGATGTCGGAAGGAACGTTCCTGCATCAGCCTTTTAATCTCCTTTTACGGACTTGTTGTCCTTGAATTTGTCTGGTCCCTTTTTGAACTTGTCTGTCTCTACAGCAGGTTCACGAGTTCACTCCTCTGTGATGAACACAAAAGTGCCCCTGCTTCTAACATCACAGGTTTTGGTGTGCAACAGTTCTGCATGCATCTTACCTGTCTCCCTCATAATTTTGTAAACCTCAGTCACATCTGCCCTCTGCCTTCTCTCCAAAGAGAAGAGACACAGACTTTTTAGTTCTTCTGTGGTCCAAGAGCATGAGCATCACTCAAATCATACAGCAAAACTCTCCTCCATTTGTACACTGATAAAACAGGTGTAGGCTATGGACTTCAAACATTTTTATGCTAAAAATGCCCTAGCAAGAGCCAAATCATGGAATTTGTGAATTCTGCATTAATTAAATACCTCTGGAAGTCTCCAAAGAAAGATGACCAAAAAAAAGTTTAATATATTTGTGATTGATAGATTAGTAATTTTTTTTCTAATTTGTCAGCTTTTTCTGATTTGTGTTGTACGTTATAACTCTTCATCCTAGAGTAATTTGTTTTATTCTAAATTAACCCACTTTTCAGAAATAAATATTTTATATAATAAATTATATATATGAAATATTATTATACGTAAATATAAATTAATATATCTGCTCTCATTTAACATGGATTAACTCCTCTTATAGAAAATTCCTTTTTTATTACAGAAAGTATATAAAATATTCAGCTGAAAATATTTACATGATCAAATAAGCAAAGTCAAGGACGGAAACAGGGTAGAAAAATGGGATTCACCAGTTTTGCGAAGGAAAGGTTAACTTTTGAAAAGTTTAAGCTGAGTAAAACATAGTTAGAGTTATGATGAATAACTTCAAACTAATGACACCACTTCAAGCTGTAATCCTGTCACACTTCATAAACTATTAAATGATCAGACTGGGTCAGTTTTTGCAGAAAGATCAAAGTGGATGGTATAAGAATTCAAAAAGGAAATCTAAGTTTTTCTTCAATTAGTTCACTAATTTGGGAGGGAAGGAAGGATACGGTGCTTCCTAACAAGACTGAGATCTTTAGGTATTTCTAAAAACATTTTAAGTTATTGTGGCATATAAGCAATTTATAATGGTAGAGTAGTATAAAAAAAACAGAGGCCGTCATTGTTCATGAAGGTCAAAAGCCTGGATACCAGTGATCTGAGTGAATTTCTGTATGAGAATTGGCTTCTGTCTGGCTGAGCTGAGTTGTTTATATCAACTGAACAATTCTTTTTTTTCCTCTCAACTATAGCAAAATTTTCTCATTAATAGTGATGGATAGCTTTAAAATTATAGAAGATTTTATGAGGTATAGTTTGTAATGTGCATTGGGGCCATTTAAGATGAGATTCCAGACCTTCTTTAAGATCATTATCATTGATTTTTCTTTTCTAAATCCCGTTTGAATTTATGAATTGCAGAAATTGATCTTAACCGAATCATGTTTAATTTGGCCTTACGGATATGATTAAGTTAGACCTCAGCAGGGCTCTATGCCTTCTATTCGGCGCTTTTTTTTCCAGGATTTCGGATATTTTTCAATTTTCAGTGCATAGTTAGTTTTCCACGTGTAGGAGGGATTGTAAGTGGAGTCCTGCTATTCAGCATTTTCATGAAAAAACATAGAAAAGTGAACAATGAAGTGACACTGTTTGCTGGTGATCCTGGGTGTTGTTACTCATGGTAGAATGGGTGCACTGTGGAGAATTACACAACTATAACTTCACCATGCAATAAAGTGGCAGATGAAAATCCATATAGATAAATGTAAAGTAATATCTACTCAGCTCTGGTGAGGCCGCACATGGAGTACAAGAGGAACATGGTGCTTCTGGAGAGGGTGCAGCATAGAGCTACGAGGATGATTAAGGGACTGGAGCATTTGTCATATGAGGAAAGACTAAGCGAGCTGGGCCTGTTTGGCCTAGAGAAGAGAAGAGAGGAGATTTCATTAACGTGTTCAAGTATTTGAGGGGTGATTGTAGGGAGGATGGGATCAGGCTCTTCTCCATGGTGGCCGGTGACAGGACAAGGGCTTACGGGTGTAAGTTGAACCACAGAAAGTTCCACCTCCAGGTGAGTAAGAACTTCTTTCCTGTGAGGGTGACAGAGCCCTGGCACAGGCTGCCCAGAGAGGCTGTGGAGTCTCCTTCTCTGGAGATCTTCCCAACCCGCCTGGATGCCACCCTGTGCCACGTGCCCTGGGTGTCCCTGCTGGAGCAGGGGGGTTGGACTAGATGATCTCTAGAGGTCGCTTCCAACCTCAACCATTCTGTGATTCTGTAATATGCATGAAGGAAGCAAATCAAATTCTAATTGCTCATCTAAAACAAATGGGCTGTGAGAATTACATGTCAGCAGTATGATTTTGGAGTTATAATACACAGTTTCATTAAAATATCAATTCAAATCTCAATCATAGTCAGATGTTAAAAATTAATAGGAGAGAAGCAAAGAAAATAGACAGAATTTCTTTGTCTAAATCCATGGCCTTATCTAAATCCATACTCTTCTAGAATCTAGTGCTGTGTGATTTTAGTCCCCTATCTCAAGGTGGGAGATAAATGAACTGGGAAAAGTTCAGATAGGGGTAACAAGGATGACCAAGCTGCATCAGCCAAATTTCCTGAATGTGGAAACAAGATGAATAAAAGGGCATATAGTAGGGTTCTACAAAATCACACATGGGATTGAGAGGTGGATAAAGCAGTAATTTCATGATCTGTTGCTACCAGAGCTAGGGAGCAGCAGATGCAGCTAGTCAGAACTTCATCAAAACAAACACAAATTTTGTGCGATTTCTCACACAAGAATGAATCAACATGTGAAATGCATTGCCAAAGTATGTGGTGAACACTGAAGCATCCTTGGGAAGCTTGGAAGCTCAAGCATCCTTGGGAAGCTTGGAAGCTCAAGCATCCTTGCGAATGCTTGACTTCCATGGGAGATTAACAGACACATAGAAATAAGATTATAGATACTGCATCCACCTCCTGGTTTGATAGTGGTTGGAGACTGAAAGAAAATACTGAATATCTTGACCAGTTCTTGTTAAGCTTTAGTTACTCTTTGAGACAGGATACTGAGTTGGAGGGACCTCATATTGTCATTGTTGTGCTCTTCAAGTTATTGCAGGACTCCAAAACCTTTCCAAGTGAAAAGGGGTAGAGGAAAGGAGGTAGATCTTGGAAAGTGAGTACAGGTTCTTCTTACTGTGCCTGATTCAAATCCAGTATTTGCAACCCCTTCTACTTGGCTCATGTTTCTTCTGGAGGTTGGCCCTCAATGTTACTGATTCACAGACTATTTAATTGAGTGTAGGTGTAACTGCTACCAGTAGTTGCTTAGTATACTGCTGTGGAGCCTTGGAGATTGGGGTTTTACCCATTCCTGACTGCCACGTAACATGGGGTGGCCTGCAGACAATTCCCATGTGTTGTTGCTTTTGCATTGGAAACCTGTAGTACAGATTTACGTACAAAGAAGTTGTGTAAGTCTCATTCTCTCCCGGGAGATGACAGAGCGAAGCTAAGGCATCTTGTTACGCAGGAGGGAGCACGTGGCTGGCAGTCTCTTGATGTTCTTGCACTAACTTATTACGTGGCTCTGAGAAGTTGTTTAATGTTCTTGCTTCAGTTTGCTTATCTGTCAGGCTTTTTTCCCCATCATCTTGGACAACTGGTCAGTTCTGGCACACAGTCCTCCATTTCTATTAATACTTCAAAGTACTCAGCCAAACTCTAGCACACTCCAATACATATTACCAAAGCTGTTCCAGGAACAACAAGCAAAGAGATTGTTTCCTTTATGTCTTATTGGAACTGTAAACTAGGGTAGTAGTTATGTCTGAAAAAGAAACTATAACAAGTATTAATATCTCCCAAGACATCTAGATAGATAAACGGCCACAGAATATAAATGCAGACAAGATCATGGCAGAATCCAACAAATATATTTAATAGTAAATATTAATGTTTTCTCTAAAAGCAACACTATAGAAAATGAGGGCTACTTGAGGGCAAATATTTACTTTGCTTCTCAGCAGTCTCCATATGCGAATTTAAAAATAACAGACTTACTGAGTGTATACGGTCTATTAGTTACTGGAACGGTATGTAGTGTAACACACAGAATTACAGAAATAAATACGTCATCCAGTCTATTTGTATCAGAATAACATGACAAGTTTAGACTCTTCTTCACTGATGTTTGTCAAACCTTTATCCTTAAAAACCTCAATTGAGAGAGATTCTTCAGTTTCCTTGAGTGGCCTATTGCAGTGTTTCTCTGTCTTGTTTTTTCCATAAAAGAAGTAGAGTTATTCATTTTACCTCCACCCTATTAGGGTAATACTTCTGGGACATTTATTTTATTTCCTGCAGTGTATTTTTTTTTTAAAACTAAAAGGTTAATCCTTTAAATTTGTCCTTACAATCCATCTTTTCTAAACTTCTCATTTCATTCTTTGTCACTACACTTGTTTGGATCATATTAATATCTTTATATTTGTTACATATTACATATTTATAATATATATATATTAATACAGTGATATTAATATAAGGCCTGACTTTTTTTTTCTACTCTGGCAGCAGCCTAGCATCATTGGCATGTTGGTCATTGTAAGATCTTTGACTTCCATGCTGAGTCTTGAGCAGTTTTTCCTGTACTGCATTTAAACATTTACTTACCCCTTTTAGCTTCCTACTCTGCAGTCCTTTCTCTTTTCCTAATTTAATTTGGTGAATTTGTTTTATCTCTCTATCAGAGAGAAATACTCTATCAGAGTATTTTTAATGCAAATTTTATGGTTCTGTGCCTTCTTTTTCACTCTCATCTACATATTCTAGATCTTCATCAGAATTTTATTCTGCATTTAGCATGCAGAGAGAACACAGTAGTAAACAGTAATACAATCTAGGCAAAACCAGAAAGTGCTGTGTCACCCCCAAACCTGTATTTTTTCCATTATCAACAGGTATGCTACTGTACTGTAGGTGCTACACGGGGTGCTCCTGTGAGTTATTCTTTCATCATTTGAATGTTAGATCCCCTTAGACCTTTGCTGTTACTGCTCCTCCATGTGTGTGCTCTATGCAAGCACTGCACTTCTGCAGCCTCTCCTTCAGCTCAAGTAAGTGAAAGGCAGTTTTAGAGGAAAGTCCAGAATTTCATCTATTGAGAATGATATTTTGTATCCATACCACACAGTGTAATTTGAGCTTCTGGTTTCCTTCTGCAAAATCTAGCCCTCCTACTCCAGCTCTTTGCACCCAAGCAGATTATGCTCACCTGTCTGCAAAAGCCAGTAGAGAGAGGCAAACACACACACAGGCACACAGAGAGACACTCTCTCTCATATATTTCTGAGGTAGGAATTATAGTATTAGCAATAGATAGTCATTAAACCTTCTCATAAACTGCATAGTAAATACCTGATAATCTAGGGCTGCTTAGAATATATTTAAGTTGTTCCATACTCAGAATGTACCTGCAAGAAAAGTGGTTCAATGTAAGACAAAAGCACTTGGTTTAATATTCAGATGGGAATTATAGTTCACATGTTCCTCAGTACCCTTTTTAAGTCAGACATACAGCTGGTGTTATATTTTATGACAGAAAAAATGGTGACTTAGGGATTGCTATAATGTCTGATTGGTGCTTTTGTGAGTAGGAATATATTTGTGTGTAATTTTGACTTCTGCTGTACAAATACATTGCTCGTTTGCAGTTTTCCCTGCCTAGTTGCTCAGTATCATAATAAAAAAAAACAAATCAATGTTTGCAAGTCACACTCCTGTGTGAAAGCTTATCATTTTCTGACAGGTATGTATAATGAAATGCTTAAATTCAATCTGCTAAATGCAAATGCAATAACCAGTTAATCATGCAGCAGGAAAATAATGTGTTTGTTGATTTTTCAGATGTCACTCCTCCACAAGCTGCTGGATACTTGGAAGTAACAGATCTCAACTCAAAGAAAATCAAATACATTGCTGTTCCTAGGTAATGATTTATTGATTAAAGCAATCTCTTGTCTTACAGGAAGAGCAGAGCAAATGTAGTGTATATTATTACTTCAGGATAAGCAAATATTTCTTCTGAGATAGAAAGTCAGTATCTACTCCATATCAGATTGCTGAGTGTTGTGAGAATAATTCATACCCAATGTGTAAAATTCTGCAGCTATAGTAGCATATTGTTTGTCAGGAATTTGTAAATACCTGTTCAGTTGGTAAATAGAGACTAGCTGATACCAGTGAAAATGCAGCCATTAGTTAATAGCGAAAGTAGCTTTGTCTTCAGATTTTCCTTTTCACTTCCTTTTCCCCTTCCCCCTATTCATCTGCTTTAACCTCTTCTTTTTGACTTTTTGTTTTGCCATCATTTTATGCTCTTTCTTTTCCATACTCTGCATCTTTAGTACCCAACAGAGATAGGCAGGATGATCCTGTGTAGATGTTAGGAAAACAAGAATCAAGTTCTGCACCAACATGAAGTTCACCTTTGAAAACATTTGTGCTTCTCTGTGTTTTAATTTCTTCTTTGTGAGATAGGCATTCCTTCCCTCACAAGAATTTGAATGATAAATAGATCAGAGAGTCAGTCTGTATGGCTTCTGCATGATTTTGCTTTGGAAGACATCTTTGTTTCAGAACTGTTTTTCACTTTAGAGTTGATCCATTGGCCTATATCATGTACAATCATTTAGAAATGTATGGCATTAATATGGAGAGAACAACACTTTAAACAATGACTTTGTTAGAAATTTTAAAGCCAGACTTCAGCACTGTGAACCTTAACCTATTATGAGGATATAAGCTACTTACCACAAGATAAATGTAAGCAGAAGACTTGATTAAACAAAACAAAGTAAAACAAAAACTCCATTAGAAGTGATAAATAAGGAGACTTTTCATATATGTGAATAAATGTAGGTGAACCTTAAACACTTTCTTCCTTTCTGCAATAGTTAGTTTGGTAAAATGCTAAGATGTCTTCTCTTCGGTTGAATTACTGCATGACATTTTCAGTCTTGCATAGAGGCATATGTGTTTATTTTACATGGTGATCTCTTTCTTACAACTGTCTTCTAAAATATTATGTATTCTTTCTTTTCTCAATTCCAAACTCTTATTAATAAACAAGACACAGGAAGGTAGTTTGGTTTCCCATTTTGAGTATAAGCTTTCAAGCTAGACAGGAGACTGTCCTGTCTCTCAGGGAAACACTTATACATGTGGTTAGTTTTAATTATATAATTAAGTTCATTAATTCATTTCATTAGGGCTTCAACCTAATGGTGTTTTCCTGAGTCCAAGTGTTATTGCTTCCTTTCTCTTCCACAATTATGACCCTCATATTAATTACTGACAGTTGCCAAGTCATTATGTGTGCCATTAACAGTACTGAAAAAGTACAAAGAATCTTTTCTACTCTATCCAAATTTGCCATCATATCTATTATACCCCCTGTTTCAGTAGTGCTTGTCTGCAAGTTGACTGCCTGTTTAAAGTGGTCCTAAGATTCTCTGTACCCAGATTTGTGCTGTCTTTAAGTAAATGTTTCAATCTTTGGTTAAAGCACTTAATTTTCTTTAAGGATTGATTTCCTTAAGACAGATCGGGTATAGCATGCAGCATGTTTCCTTCCAACTTGGGTGCATGTATCTTTCAGTTTCATCCACTTTCAGTAGGTGTAATGTTTCAGATAAAATAGTATGTTTGCAGGACGTGATTATGGTTACTCTGGGAATGGGAATAGAGTTTATTTTAATTTTCATCTTACACCAATTTAGAAGGAAAAAAACCCACTCTTCAAGCTCTATTTAATTGCATCTTTGAGATAAATCACATTCATTCTTGTTTTTCAGGTCAGAGACTCTCTCCCCGTATACATCTTGGCTGTCTGAGATCTCGGACACAGATGCCCTCTTGGCACCTCTGGGCAAAGTGGGTCTGGTCAGTGTGGACATGGGAGGTGGCGTGAGGCTGTGGGAGACAGGGCTCGAGAGCCTGCAGCGTTCCCTGCAGGAGTGGAGGAACATGATCGGGCAAGAGGATGGACGACCTGTGCAGGTAGGAGCTGTTGCCAAACCTGAAGTGAAAAGCATTTAGCAAAATGTGGCAAATAAATTTCCCGCTGGGAGAGGGGTGAGGGAGAGCTGTGTTGAAAAACGCTGTGAAGTAAGAATTTGCCTACAAAAAGTTGAATAGATGTCTTAACTGAAAAAAGAAATCCATAGCTCAGTTAGAAAGCTTATTTGTGACTCTTGTAATTGCAGTTGCTGATTGGTTCTTTATTTTGCAGGATTTGTATTTTTGCCAAAGTCCAGTACACTTTAATATAAATTATTTTTTGCCTCATGCTGATTTTTAACTGTAACTTTATATGTAAGGTAATGAAATTAATTTTAAAGGAAAATATCTTTTTTTCCAGGGTTCATGTATTTGGAAAAAATATATATATTGTCTTTGCACTTTAGAAATGTGGAATCTAGGTGGAAGATGCCTAGTATCTTTGACTGATTTTGAAAATTCTTCCAACCAAGCACAGTTACAAGAGTCCCAATATAACCACATTCTCCTGTGGAATGTCTAATAGATGTTGCAAAACTGCAACACAGGCATGTATCTTGTGCATGCATAACTGTATGTACATAGATATTATTGTACTGGCTAATTTGCATGATCACCTTTGCAACATGGAGGTAATATTCAGGACTGTACAACTGAATTTTTAACTTTTGTTAGTAATTAGAGAAGATACTGCTTTACTTTCAAGAATTTAAGGGTGCTCTGGGAGGATTCAGTTCTCCACCTTAGCTAGGAAGATCCTGTCTCTATTCACAGCTAAATTTATTTCTGTTGGTTATTTCTGTTTCATGAATTCCTATAACCAGTTTTACAGAACATAAGGAAATGGGAAAATGGCTTGAATCTTATCGAAATTACATCTAAGTTTTTATTTACAAGGTGTCCAAATATCTCAACTGTGAATGAGGTTTATTAGGCAGAAAACATAGTTCTTTCAATCTTTTCCCACACTGAGCTCCCTTTCTACAAGATCTTCTGAAATTTTATAAACTTTTGCAACAACTGACATGTTGTTGCTGTTGGACATCAGCAGATGCCTTTCATAAAAGTTAAGAAAAAAGAAAGCAGTTATCCATTAGCACATTTGAGTGGTTACTTAACTGCTTTACCCATGCCATTTTTATTACCAACACAGTAACAACAGCACCATCTTATGGTCAGAAGCAGTTGTTTTTTATCAGCCCAGTTTCATCTACTGTTTGAGTTGAGCGGATCAAGAGGAATAGTGACAATTTCATTACTTTTAGTAGTGTTTTTTCATTCTGCTTTTTATCTTTTGGAGTAACCTTGATGCAATTGTAATGTCCATTGTAGTCAACTAAATCAGTAGATAACATGGCTTGGAAAGTATACATCACCAGAATAAGGTATCTAACTAGTAATGCCAAGTTTTATATTTCTAGTACATTTTACAAAAAGGCTAACAGCTTTTTCCCACAGTCACAAAATAATTTTCAAGATTTGTGGTAGGATTTCTCTCTCCTGACAGTCTGCCTCCCTAATTAGTAGATACTTTTCTGGGTTTTTAGTTAGATACAAGATAAAGATGCAGGAGTCATCTTCTTTCCTTTGTCAGTGCAGGATACATATAGTCCCAGTCAGTGGAATTTAAAAAATAGAATATTGCTTGCTTTGAACTAAGTAGCAGAAAAGAAACCTCCTATACAGTCTTCAGACTTTCACAATTAACTATAAAAGGAAAGATAGTGACATCTAAGAAATAAACCTCTTTTTTTACAAAGATATTACAGAGTGATAAACAGTAAATTAAAACTTACTTTTACTTTATTTCACTTAAATTACTAATGAGATGGTAGGTGTATGTAGTTTCTGTGAAAACTCTTTGCTAATTGCAAAAAAAAAATAGATATAATTTAGAAATAATTTATTAAGGTATTTCTGGAAATGAAAGGAATCCCGTGAATCTGAAAACATACCCTTGTAGATTCCCTGTGTAAGGTAAGCAATACCTCCCATATTTCATCTTTTAGAGTTAATTATTTTGATACAAAAAACTGCAGCTAAGTATTTACCATGTTTACGGAAGTGGAAGTATTTTTCAGCCAGATGTTGATTCATTTATACAAGTCTGTTACATTCTATATATAATGTTTCACGCTTAGATACCTGTTACGGATCTTTGAGCCTAATGAAATATCTTTATTTTCTTGACTAAAGCCATAATTCTCAATTATTTTGTAGAAGAACTACACTTAATAAACTGGGCAGTTTTCTGTGCATCACTCGATTTCACTCCCCACTCTCCTTAAGGAATTTTCCTTTCCGTAAAAACTGCATCTTTGCCCTGTCCTCCAAGCTACCCCAGGCTCAACAAAGCTTGTCACCAGTGTCCGTACCTTTGTGGAGATGATACACCCACTTAGAAGACCTACCTAGGAGGCTGGGAACCACTGCGCTACAAAACACACAAAACCCCTCCGTAGCGTCTGATTTCTGAAGGGCAAAGTATTTGAGGATTTTCAATATAAATGTGCTCTGAAAGAATTAGAAACAAGTCTCCAATAAGATTTAAGTTGGAACTATTGCTGCTATCTTCTAGGATTGTATTCTGGCTTCCACAAACAAACATTAGATCTTAGAAACCAGCTGTCTGTATGTAAGCAATGTAACAGAGGAAAACAAACAGCTGTTTTACTAATACTAAGGCATTAGGCTCTCATGATAAAATGTTGAGGTAGTCTTCAGTCAACATCTGTTTTGTACCACTGATACACTCAGCAGAGTTGAAACTGCCGAACCCTTGAGGCTGTAAAATTAGTTTTTGGAAATGTAGTTTATGTTTACATTTATCTGCATTTATGCAGACATGTAAGAAATTTTGTTAATTTATTTAAATTTTAAACCTGGAGTATGAGTACAGTATTCTGAAATGGTTAAATCTGAGTATCTAGTACCTGAAATGCATGATCTAAACAGAATGCCTTTTATAATCTGAGTTTTTTTAGGACTTTTTGTTTTATTTTCTTCATAGATAGGATTTTTTTTCATTCATGAAAAGTATGATTTTTTTTCTTTTTTTTTTATTGGGATATGTGTTGTTTGTTGTAAATGTGGAACCTGAAGTAGATACATTCTTGCTCATGTGCATCAGATGAGCTTTTTCGTGTTTCTGGTTACATATGAAGATCTAAGCAATTAAGTGACTGCAGTTTTCTTGCCTCTGGACTCTTTCCTCTTATTTTGCAGCAAATATTCCTCACAGACACTTAGGTACCTAAATTTCATACTAGCTTTGTGAAGAAATCATTACATCTTCATCTGAGTGAACGGTTAACAAGCAACAAAAATGACCTCTTTCTTTTTTTTACCATCAATCAGCAGTTTTTGTTCTATTTTATTTTTTGTTGTTTTGGGCTGAGATAGAGCTGCAGCACAGTTCAGGCACT
Organism: Crypturellus undulatus; assembly: GCA_013389825.1. Classification (NCBI taxonomy): domain Eukaryota; kingdom Metazoa; phylum Chordata; class Aves; order Tinamiformes; family Tinamidae; genus Crypturellus; species Crypturellus undulatus. The sequence goes on from VWPW01009970.1 coordinate 159,218, forward strand.
TACCCAGACTTTTGGTGGGTATATCCAAAATCACTTTTCCTTGATCGCATTTTAGTGTTAGAATGAAAGGCACTTGGGTACCCAACAATGTGCAGTTCTTGTTCTGTGATAAAGGCATGACTTTTTTTTTCCTCCTGCATATTTATGTTGACAAAATGTTTTATATTTTTCTGTACTTACCAAATGCCTTTTCTGTCCACATGAGGGTACCAGTGAGCTAGTAACTCTGATTTATCTTGTTTTAAGAACTGTCAGGACAGAACCTGTAAATTGTGAGAAGCATACGCAGTGGAGACTTCTTTTTGAGCTTGAAATTACCATATGATGGCATTCTACAGTCCTACTTTTTTTTTCCCATAAACTAAAGCAAGGGATCCTGAAAAGCCCAAATCAGCGTTATCAAGTTTGTAAGTAGATTACAAGGTACAGATTGATGGCATTTACAATTTTGGGACCACGAACCCCAAAGATTCCAACCCCAAGTATTCATTGTCCTTCAGCAGTTTTCAGTGGGGTAGCGTTTTGGATTTCTTTGCCAAGCTTAATGAATGATGTCAGTTTAGCTCCATGACCTTTTCCGGGACTGCATGATTCATCCTAGCAAAGCTGGGAGTAGGAGGCAGATGCTGTCCTTTGAAACAAGGCACTTGAGTCTGGGGGAACATGAGATTAGAAAGCCAGGAACCCAAAGAGCTTGGTAAATTCACAGCCCTCAAATTCTCTACAGGGTAAAATAACTCAGGTAAGGATTAGCAGTTCTCTTTCAACTGCTTTTTTTAATTTAGATGTCCTCAGGTGAAATCAGGCACTCACTGGAATCACTGTGCAAACACTCTGAAAATACATTCCCTTTCCTAAAGATCTTCCATTTTAATTAGAGCCAGCAGGCTAAGAGTAGAGGTGGAAATAACCTTAGCTTTCTGTTAGAGCAGGCTGATCCAGCACAAAGTTTCTCTTTCTTCCTCTGGCAGTGCGAAAGACCACAGCTCTCATGGGAGAAAACGCAATACCTCAACACACCATCCTTCACATCTTGGAGAGCCTGTAGCAGTGAACGTTGCCTCCTTGGAGGCTAGAGCTTGTAGCGCCGGTGAAAGCTGCTGTCGGAACAACCCAGACGGGAGCTAATAATTTTGCTCTTCTGAAACTTGCTCTCCAATTAGTGAAAAGACAGAAGTGAGGAAAATTTTAATATTCTTTTTTTAAACAGAAAGCCTTCTATATCTAATACTTCTGTAACAGATAATTTGATTTAAATTTTCCTCACTTTTGTCCTTTGGTAACTTAATACTCTGCTACTTAAGTAGAGATTTGACAAGGTCTTACGGCTGTTCAAAATAAGGTTTTTATTCTTCCATGTGTACTTTTTCTCAACTTTCTTTTGCCAAGGCAATGTCCTTGCACTCTTCTATACAGAAATTCCTAATTGTGCCTTTTATTCACTTCCTTTCCAGTTTTGATTTTTCAGTCTACTCTAGAAGAAACTGAATACAGAGCTTTCCAAGTTTATAATAGTATATGTTTCCCAAGTAAATCGATCCTTGTGTCCTTATGGTAAAATCGAAAATACGAAAGTGAATAAACATTGAGTTTTTAAGGAGAAGCCTGATCTCAGATATTGGTTGGGCCCAGAAAGAGTGGGACTCAGTGGACTTTCTCAGCCTAAAATGTTTATTAATTTTATTAAACATCACAACACTGCTTTGAATTTGTGCTCTGAAGCTCCCTGTCATAAAGGGACAGTTGAAAGTATTGCCTACAAAGGCTGCAGAGTGTGAAAGCCTACACACTTTGTTGTGCTCCACACCATGATAAAATATTTTGCAACTACAAAAATAGCCTAAAAAGAGAAGTAACAAAAATCAGCTTTGTCTTCATTGCCTAGACTCTTTTGAAGTGTAATCTTTAGGTTTCTTTACAGAGTATTTTCCATCTTTCTTATATAATCAGCTCATCCTCTAATTTCACATAGTTTTTAGTGCAGTGAAATAGTGCAATAGTGGTATTGTTAGGAGGTGGGTAGTAGTAATGATAAATAATCGAGACATACTTTGTTTGCTCCGAGCATATTTTGTAGTGGATTATCACAGCAAAAAGATCCTGACCTTATGTCTTTCAGTTGAAAGGAATAGACTTGGAAATGGAAGTGGAATTTGCACAAGTGCTAACAAAATAGAGGATCTGTGAGACAGAAGAAATGCATAATATTTTATCATTACATCATCCAACATTTTATTTAAGCCCAGAGTATATATACATGAGCTAAAAACTCTTAAGGGGCCTAATACTATAGAGGTTCTGAGACAGTGCTTAAAATGCCAGCATTTAGTTCAAAAGAAGACCCACAGGATTTGCTCCTGCCTTTCATGTTTGGGATTTTTCTTAGTTGTTGTATAAAAACTTCCTTCAGATGTAAGCCCAGCACCCCTTTTTATGTGTTATACCCAAGTCTCCACCTCAGGTAGCCCCACTCAGGTCAGCCTAGCTGTTATTTCCCTTTCATTCTACAAATCCTAAAATTCATTGTTTCATTAATTTAAATTTTCATTAATTTCATTAATGCAATGATGCTTTGAGCAGTTTTGCTAATCGTTTACTCCCTTATAAATTTACTCCTGTATAAATTTTAAAAGCTACTTTTATAGGGAAATGTTCACAGGAGTCATATGAAGCTTCACTGTTTCGTTTTGAATTGTTACAAAGTATTGCAGCCATAATACAAAACTGAAATGAAGAAAAATGAATTAAAAAAAAATACATTTTTTTCTACACCACAGTGTCACTGCAGAGTAGAATTGAAGCAACATAATGTATTGCATTATTATTGTCTTGTCTCATCCTGAATATTCCTTTCTGTCGAAATATGACTTGTGGACTCCGTTTTGCACTATTCACATGAATGGAAATTAAATTATTATTTTTTATCAAAATAGAAAAAAAAAGACACGTATGATTCAGTAAAACTACTAAAAATAGATTCCTTTTGCCAGTTCTTGCATTTTTTTCACTAGTTTTATATTCTTGTTTTTCTCCCCAGTTTTATATTTTTATTTTGATTCTACAACTTTTTCTTTCTGCCTTGGGAGAATAAGGTTTACAATGTGATGCAAAACCTATTGTATAGATTTGCCTTTGATGTCCAAACAAGCTTGATCTGGAATTTAGGTACACCTTTTAATAGAATAATGAATAAATTCAGCATGTTGCTGCTGATAAAGAATGTATTGGTGGAAAGGATATACTGTGACCTTTTAAATACAGCCTAGGGTAACCTTGAGGTTTTCAGATTTGGGAGCAGAAGAACACAAAAGAGTTACACTCTAAAGATGTAAAATCCTAAGACATGGCTGGCACTGTTTTAATTATCCAGAAAGGATAAGAAGAAATTAATTTGGGGAAATGTTTAGAATAGAAATACAGTCCGTGAACATGTGTAGTAAGTTAGTCCAGAATTAGGATATGCTTCTGACTTGTCTTTTTTTTTTTTTTTTTTTTTTAAATCCGGGTAAGAGTATTAAAATAGGCTTGTGCAAGAGAACTAGACTACATGGTTAGTCCCATCAGGGCCAGATAAACTGAAGTTCATTTCCTCTGTCCGTGCAGCAAGGTACCCCAATAGAAGCCAATGCTTCCCCTCCCATTGTCAAGCAGAAAATCGCTTTTGTTGCTGCGAGCATTGCAAAGGAACTCTTCTGGCAAGTGCTTCCGAATGGGAGGCACTGACACATCTCATTCCCTTCAGGAATTTTAATGAAGTTAACCAGATCGTAGTACAAAACAAGCTGCTCCATTAAAAGGCCATCTACTCTCTAGTCCACTCACTGTGTTGAGCAGAAGCATGTCATATGTAGAGTAGGGTGACAACTCTGCAATCAGAAAATGAAAAAAATACTGGGATGTATTTTTGGTGTAGATTCATCAAGGAAGAGCAGTGGTCAAATGCCCTTGATATTTTGTTGAAAACTATCACTCATTTATTACTTATCTTTTCACAGCCAGAGCTCTTTTCCATCTCATGTGTTCTTTGCTTACAAAATCTAAAAGAAATCTTCTAACCCATAACCATGAGTTCTTTTTCTGCTAGTAGTTAAATTCAAGTAGTTGCTATCCCCCTTGTTTTGGAGAATAAACTTGTTGCAAGGCTATAATGGAAACACGAACATCTAAGACGGTAGGTGTTGTTGGCTATATGACCTGCATGCAACTCCCAGGGATAAGGAGAGTTTTAAGTGGGAAAATGCAGGAGCAGATGAGGTTCCTTGCCTCTGCAACATTGAGAACAGCTGGTAATTAGTCCTTAGTTTAATGTAATAGATTTGAGCAATAAAGAACTGTGGACTTAAAATGAGTTGCTGAAAATAAGTTGGCATAAGCAAACTGAAGGCAACCAACACTTGTTAGGATATGGAAATGCAGTTGCCTTTGGCATAGCAAAGTTTTCCATTTTTCCCCCAGATTCATTGCAGCGCATGGTTAACATTCCTGGTGTTAAAGTATTGTTAACCTTTCTTGTATGAAAACAGCTCAGCCTAAATTTGTTAATGTTTCTAATCAGTTTTATTCTTACACTCAAAGAGCTGTATGAAAGTTTGCAAACTTTTAGAATAAACTGCACTCCATGCTTAAACAGAAAGTACTGCAACTGTGAGGACAACATGTGTATTAGAGTGAAAAACTGGTGTAAGTATAGGACAAATCTTTTTAATAGTAGAGCTAAGCAGGCTTCTCCATCATTCACTCACATTATCCCACCTTCACTTAAGTGACATGAATCTAGTTCTACACTCAGTAGAACGCAGAGGACTTGGTTAATATACAGTACGGAGTTCCCTTACCATGCATTTTTCTAACCAGCTTAAGTCTAGACAAAACTAACAGCCTTTGACTCACCTTCAGATCGGCCCCCGTTACAGATTGGTATGTATTTAATAGTTTGGCATGTGTATAATACAGATGTGGAACACCTGGTTGCATTGTGTTATTGAGTGCTTTAAATCATGCAAGTGACTTCTCTGGGCCTGTTTATCTACTTTACATTACTGCATGAAGGATGACGAGAGTATTTGGTTTCCATACTCCTGTGTTTATATCAGTTCCCCTTTCCTTTCTTCAGTTGGCTCATAGAATACCAGTGTTATCAGGGAAAAGAAAATGAAGTGTAGCCATGAGGTGTAACTGTTTGGCATCTATTCATACGTCTTAGAAGGAACTGTTATAAAGAGAGTTGTTCAGATAACGTGCACCTTTGCTGAATGTAAAATAAGTGTTAAATTGTGTACCTGCATAGTTGCCCTTGCTAAAGTTAGGAATAGATATGTGAGAGGCAGGACAAGAAAATTATGTTGGGGCTTTAACAGTGTTTGGCATCTGCTCCTTCTTTCTTTATTTCATTTTCTCTCAAACCCTTCACACTCTTTCCTCCTCAGAAAAGCTCATTCCTTAAGCATTTTTCTGAAATTCTGACCTCCGATCTTTGTGTTCTTTTTTGTTTTGTTTTGTTTTGTTTCGTTGACAAAGCCTCCCTCCCTCCCTTGGATTCTACTTGTTTCTCATTGGTGTATGTGCCTGAGAATATAAAATAGTCAAGAGAAAAAAAAGATTAGAGAAGGAGTAAAAAAGATTTTACACCAGGGACTAAGATCAATGAAAAGTACTTTATAGAGAATAAAATAAGATATACCCTAGTTTTGCAGATGGCAGATCTGCTTCTTGTGTGATGAAAACTTTAAAGAAAAACCTGCCCAAACAGAGGCTGATAAAGTAGAAAAGTGCTTTCATTTCCTGATCATGAATCACCAACATATATAAACAAGTTTAGATGCTGCACAAAAGAAATATGTGTGTCATAAATATTTTTGGAATTGGTGGTTATTTTGGAAATCAAAGGAAGTCTTAGAAAATTTCACGTTTTCTTCCAGCTTTTCTGTCCTGACCCTTAGCTCATAGCTAAAACTCAGGGCTAGTAGACTGAATTGGCCTGTTGTTTTATATAGCTGTGATGATAGGCACAACAGGCTGTATGAAATCTTCACAGAAATGAATAAAGCCTTTCAGTTCCTGTATAGTTCATAAGCATAGAGAGAAGCAGCACAGGCTTCTATTCAAGAGAAAAGCTTAACTGAAAGAAACAAAGTTGATGGAAATCTTACAGTAGATTTAAAAGGAAAGTATACAGGGGGAGGCAGGTCAACTCTTGAGCAAGTGTATTTTTTAGGTATTTGAAGTTATCTGTCACAACGGTATGTAAGAGAAAATTCAAGAGTTTTAGAAATTCCAATCAGAAAAGCTTGAAAAAGTGCATTTCTTAAATTTATTCTATCCTTTTCTCTTTTGTTTTTCACTACTTGTTCGTCTTGTCTTCTTTCTCACTTCGGTTGAACCAAATTTTTCCCAACTAATTGTATTTGTTTGCCAGGTTCAAGGTATAGTTTGAATCCTTCCTCTTAACTCTACCTTTCCAAAAGTTTCTAAGGTCAAGAATGCATCCAGCCTCCATGGGGTGATCTTATCTGTGCTCTCTTTATATTCGTCATGCTGAGGAATCTGCAATTGTTTAAAATCTTTTCTTTTTCCTTTTCCTTCCTCTGCTTTTGTATCCAGACTCATGTATCCACATGTACGTATGCACTTAGAAACATTATATGGGGGCAAAGAAAGAATGACAGAACTTTACCCTAATAATATGAGAAAAATAGTTGTATTTCAAAATAATTATATTTATTGAAATTTTTCAATGGCAAGCTTGATGAAAATATAATAGGAGATGTATATATTTCTGGTTGTATATGCCTCATTCAGCTTCCTTTAGCAGAACTTTACTTACTTTTCTATGAAGGACCCAGAAGGATAAAAATGTAAGGGATTTTCCATAATTTTATTGTTTCTCTTTACAGAATGATATTTTTGTTTTGGTTCATGGGACTGAAACTAAGTTTTTGGTTTTATTATTTTATTTAAGTGAAATCCAGCAATTATTGTTTACCCTAGAGTGCCTGATGAGATTGGAATGCTAGTCTACATGACTAAAAGTCTGTTTATTTTGAGGGAAATCTCTTTAGCCAGAAAAGTATATAACCCTAAGGGTAAAGGTTGTCTTTGCATGCAAATGTTAAGTTAATGTATTTTTTCACATTAGATCTTAATTGTACTCTAATGACATGGCTCACAGAGGATGTATTGTACCACTATTAATTAATATAAATCCTGTAAAAAGAAAGAAAATTATGTTTTGAACAGTTGCCAAGACACTGTTGTTACAGCATATGTTTTCAAATCAAAAACATGTATGGAATTCATGCAGTATTAAAATGAGCTGGCAAAGCAGAGAATAAAAGGATTAAGCTATTCTACAGCTCCAATTAAAACCCTGATTATGCCAGTGAACTTCTGAGAAGGCAATAAATTGTATTTATTGGGGCACATAAATTCAACAGAGAAATAAATGTTATATAGTATTTGAGAAAAAAGGTTTTGTAGAGGTTAAAGACATCAATTTTATATCTGTGTCATTAAGTTTCATGTAATGTTAAACAGGTGTTAAATTATGAAAGATTAGCAAAGTAAGGGCAGTTTACTCATGAATCTCTGATTCACTGCATGACTCAGGGTTCCTAACGGGAAAAGGTGAACTTTCGGTGTCAGTCACCCACTTGAAATCAATGCCAGCCTGGAATAACTCAGTCCTTACCACCTGACAGCTGTGGGGTGTTCAGCTCTGCAGTAAATCCATGGGGAAAGTGTGGTCAGTTCACAGGTGTTCACATTAGGAAACCCACCACGGCAGTCATCACTTTTGATTCACATGACATGCCATCCTGAGCATGTAATTTGAACTAGCCATTTATTGCTGTCAGAGAAGTGCATGCTATTTATTTAGCCACTGTATGTGGAGGAGGATCAGTCTGCTCAGCGATGAATGCTGAGTTGTTGTTGTGCGTGTATGAAATTCATAAGTGGTTGTTGGGCCAGGTGTTGCCAATACAACAAGAGGCACTAAAACTACAGTTGGTCCTGCCAACAGTGGGATTTTTAACTGGTTTGGGTGATACTGTTCTAAGGTCTGATATGGGCTTCACGTACCCTCTTGCACCCTCTTCTACCCTGCTTTGCCCCGTTGTCATCAGCAGATGGAACGTTGCATTTCTTGAATTGATACTGGTCTCACAGCTTTTCAAAGGTAGATTCCTTTTAACTCATTACAGTGCTTAAAATGAGGAAGCTTTACAACTTTCTTTTTTATTTTACAGATAACGATTGAGAGGGACAGTGGTTTGGACGTCAGTTCTCCCAAGCATGGAAAGGTTGATCCAGATAATGCGCCTCATGTTGGTGGGAACACTTGGGCCGGTGGAACAGGTTTTCATTCATTGTTTTCTTGTGCAGCACTTAAGCATGTCTAAGAGGCGTGTTCCAGTCAAAAAGGGATTTACTTCAGACTCCTCTGAGCCCAGAGCTGTAGTAACTCTATATAGGGTCCCTTTATTGTTAGGGGAGAAAAGGAGTTGCAGTGCTAACTTAAATTGCATGTAGGGAATCCCTACTTCAATTAGGCTTTGNGTCTAAGAGAGGTGTTCCAGTCAAAAAGGGATTTGCTTCAGACTCCCCTCAGCCCAGAGCTGTAGTATATAGGACCCCTATATAGGGTCCCTTTATTGCTACCGGAGAAAAGGAGTTGCAGTGCTAACTTAAATTGCATGTAGAGAATCCCTACTTCAATTAGGCTTTGTGTTGCTCTTCATGGGCCACCTATAGAACCTGAAACTTGCAGCCATAGGAACTAGAGAAACTGAGTCACCTTTGAATCTCCTAGGTATTTCTGTAGCCCCAGAAATTTTGGTAGCAGAGGAAGTAGGCACAGAGACTACACAAAGTGCCTTATAATTCTGGCAGGCATGAGAGTGCTGTGTAAAGTGGTTTGAGAACAGTGTGAACCAACAAATTCTAGGGAGAAAATAGTAAACGGAATAAATGGTTGAACAAGCAGCAGCTTTGAGGAAATGTGCAAGACTTCTATAGTCTGTCTTTTGTGCAAGTTGAAACTCTTCCAAATCTGAACTCAAAGGACTATAAATGTGTATTCCAGTTGAGTTTGTTTCCATTACAGCTGTTTGTTTTTGAAAATCTATGGCAATAAGTACTTCTAGTGAGAATATTGGCAAATTCTGTGAGCATCTGTAGATAGGACAGCAGAAGCCTTAATGAAAAAGCCTTTGTGTTGATTATTGAATACCTATTCTTGATTTTTTTTCCAACCATTCCAGGTGGGAGAGACACGGCTGGCTTAGGTGGTAAAGGTGGACCATACCGATTGGATGCTGGCCACAAGGTTTACCAAGTATCGCAAGCTGAAAAGGATGCTGTTCCCGAAGAGGTCAAGAGAGCTGCACGGGAGATGGGTGAAAAGGCCTTTAAACAAAGGTAACATGAAAGTTTCTGTTTTTCCTTTCATTTTCCAGAAGCATTTGAAAAAGAGAGAAAAATACTTAAAAAAAAATTAATTTAACAAAAGCTAAGTGTATTGACAGTCATTCAAAATAAGTTTTACATTTTCAACCCAAAACTTATTATTATGTGAGCATCTATCTGAAGCAGTACTAGCAGATTAAAACATAGGAGTGACTGAATTCAGAAGTGTCTTAATCAGGGACTCATAATTTGCTGTTAATAAAGTGGTTCCCAGTGAGAGGTGTAAATATGGAAACTATTAGGTGCAGGAAATATTATCATTTACTTTATGTATAAATAAATAGATTTTAAAGCACAGCACATTATACATTATATATGAATCACTGTATTTAAAAACAGCAGGTTAGCTATTACACTCAGGTTAAGTTTCTTTTTTAATCATGTTTTTATTACTAAACTGCCTACAACATTTAACAAAGTCATTAAGGCATTAATGGTTAATTAAGATGAGGAGAAAACACAAATTATAGCAGAGCTTCCCAAGAAAAGATTCTGAAAGAAAAAATACTTTTTAGTAGTCATTTAATTTACACAAGTGACATAGAGAAATTTAAATAAAAAATTTAAAGGCAAAGCTGCTTAGTTCCTCCCCATGCCCAGTGGGTTTTTGTTTCTTTTTTACATGTAGAAATTATTTTTTTACATGTAGAAATTAATGGGTTATGCCTTAGTAAATATGGGGGGCAGAGGCTGCTTTTAACATTTTATTCTTCTCCATTCTGGAAAGTTGCTTATCATTTGCTTCATAATAGTTGGTATGTAAGGTCTTAGATACTCTGCATCTCACTATGCCTATGCACATATGCATACACAATGCACCTCCGTGAATTCCTACCTGCCTAAGAAATGGCTTGTACTGCTAGGTACTGCTATAGCTTATGGAAGAAGTGCAACTGTGTCCTGAAAAACCTGAGTATCTGCACGTGCAGTAGTAATTCATGCCATGCCCAAACCGATAAGCAAGCTGTTCCAGCAATAAAAGTGCTCCATTCTGAAAACACGTTTGATCTGGGCTATTATTCTGTGCCTCTTCGGGCAGCTGTGAGAGCTGGCAGATAGAAGTTAAGATAAGTTGGAGTCCTCAGACTAAGGGGAAAGTAAGGGGAACTGCAAAATTCGCTGTTCTGTTGGTGCGTAATTGTGTGGAAGGGAGACTCTTAATATGAGAACTATTGTTTGATTTCCTGGGTAGATAGTGCTGATAGTTGAAAGCTTTTTAAGTTGCCCTGTTTCAATAGCATAAACATCACATCTGTTCATTCTACTGTTCTTCATGCCACAGTTCTAATCTCCAGGGTGTGCTGAGGTTTTTATCTTTAAAGAGGCTTTTCTGAAGCTTACCCAAGTCAGTGTATTATTTCCACATTTCATCATAATTAAGACAAACATGGCACATTTTTTTATGAATTATGTCATTGTATTCTAAAGCCACTTCTGAAACCAAAACGTTATTTTGACCTCTCAAGAAAGTTCAAATGGTCTGTATAAGACTAAGATACTTAGTTCTTCTGTTTTTGATGTTTTGTTTTTGACTCGTTATACTTTATGCTTTTTTTTTTCTTAATCTTGTAATAAAATGCCTTTCAGAGTGAAAGGAAAATTGTTAATTTTGTATTTGTAGGCATCAAACTAGACTAGATGATACCATTTTTAAATATATCAAGCGCATCCATCTTGATGATGAAGACAACTTTTAGCAAATAGTTGAAGTGACATGTGAAAGTTAGGAAGACTGAGGTTAGCAAACTCTTGAGCAGATACTGTATTTTTCATAGCAGTTTCCTGAACTAGTTTGCTCTGTGGATTCTTGCAGAGTTTAGCAACTCAGTAATGCTACACAGGTCGCTTTTTGTTTGATACTTCAAGAAAACATTTTCTTCATTGATGTGAGGATACCGAGCTCGGTTTTTTAGGAGCCATAAAGTAAATTAAAGTGTACAGCATGGGAAGTTATCTTTTCCTGCCTCTAATGAGTAATAGCTGCGTATAATTACTATGTCTATGCATAACTCAAAATAGACACTAAATTTGGTCTGGGCCTCATTTCCTATAATGTTTATTCTCATGTACAGCTTATGATCCATGCAAGTAACTTGCCATGATTTTATTTTATCGTTAAAAGTTAACTGAACTGGTCCATATACCATTAGTATGTGTATGCAGTTCACTTAAAAGTCAGTATGTTCAAAGCAGGTGAATGAAGTTACAGTGATACGAAGTATCTGCACTCAAAATATGCTATATGCACTTAGCCTAATATGTCTAGTCTTAGAATGAGTCCAGCCACACATTGGATGGAAGGGTGGCCAGATACACAATTGCTGCCTTGTTACATGATGCTGGGTCACTGAAAATGTCAAATAGTGCCGACATCCAGCACAGCCATCTGTGCCTTAGCGTATACTTCACCTTGGACCTCTGTAATTGCATTCCAGTCCTGTGTTTCATCAGTTTAAGAGTATCTGCTTAGATATGATGTTGATAAGAGCAGTACAGATCTTTAAGTGGACGCACCTTATCTTAGCTTATAGAAAAAGCATGTCTCTATTTTTATAGCACTGATGTTACTCTATTAGACCTCTGTACAGAACACGTAGTTCAGTGACATGCCTGTTTTTTGTGGGACATCACTCCTTTTTAATGTTCGTGCATAGCTTCTTTGTTTCAAGGTTTCGTCATTTTATGAAACATAAAGATAGGTATTCAAGACAGAATGACTAGTCAGTCGTAGGTCTTCAAGGACAGATTTAGAGTATGTCTTTACTTAACCTTTGTGTTAAAGCATAGATCATGGTATGTTTAGAATATTTTGCTGGTGAAGTAATGATTAGTGAAGTGACAATCCTTCTAAGTGCATTTAGCAACACCTGAGCCAATAAAACCTTCAAAATCTGATTGCAGTTTTTAGAGCATCTGATTTTCTTCCCAAACATTAAAACAGGTTAAGACAAAGGCAAAGGATTAGTAGCCTTTCATATGTTTTAATCTGTTGTAGTCCCTGTAGACATTGGAAATTACCTGTCCTTTCAAAAATTCATAAAAGCAGCTGCCACTACTTTGATTCATCTTGTGTTTGGTTATTACTTTTTCCTGTTATCACCAAATAAGCTTATTCACCTATGTGAAAATAGATGATATGCTTATTTCCTGATGTATTCCTAGCTCCCAGTTTTTATCTTTAGATTGAAAGAGATTCAGATGAGTGAATATGATGCATCTACTTATGAAAGATTCTCCGGAGCAGTTCGACGACAAGTGCAGTCGCTCCGCATCATCCTAGACAATCTGCAGGTAATGACAGATCCACTGGTAGAGGAACATGCTGAGCTCATTACATTATGCCACAAGTATTTCCCTGCTGTATTTTAATATTGTGTCCCTACGTGGTGATGATACCTTTTAAGAATAAAAAGCAAATAATATTTAATCATAGTCAGGACAAATATAGTCCCATATAACATTTCAATGAAGGTTCTTAGAGATGCCTTATTCCTGTTGAAGGCTACCAATCAGTAATATACATATGTAAGTATACTGATTAGTCACAGTTCAGTGTCTAATATGTCTCCTTCAGCAATAAAAATGAAATATAAAATGAAATAAGCTTATATGGCTGAGAATCTCCTCCTGGATCACCAAATTTGGTCCTCTGTTGTTGCAAATAAGAAAGGTAACACTTTTTTGCCCTCATTTATATCCTTATGCCACTCTGGCTACAGCAGTGCTGCTGTAATCACATGCACACACAAAATGTTAGCTGATTTCATCATGAATGTATGAATTCAGAGATGTCTTTGTACAATGGACATGTAGGATGGGTGTATAATGGTACAGTTTGATTCATCCATGGAGCTCATATATTTCAAATTAGGAGTTAGGTTTGGGTTTGTAATGAGCATTTTGAACTGCAAAATTTTAGCTATAAATGTGTTTTTTCCAATGTTATTTATAATCAACCTGTTTGTTTGTACCATGTTTTTCGCAGACATTCAGTTGAAACCATGCTCTAGGACATAAAATGGCTCTTCAATTTAAAGTTTTTGGTTTTTTTTTAATTTATTTATCCATTCTTTGGAGCAGAAATTTTCATATGCAGGGATCATGGTCATCATAGTATAATATAATTTAATATAAGGAGACATATCCTGTTGCTTGATGCTAAAAAGGTCATTTTAATATCAAGGCAAAGTCTTATAAGCCTCATGATTTTATGAAACTTCACTCATTTCATGGACAAAAATCTGTAACAGCTAACCAAAGAGATAATGAAAATATTTATAATGCAAAAACAAGCTTACTGAAATCAAAAAAGCTAGCTTTTAGAATAACATTGAAGGCAGGATTTAAACTTCATACATTTATTTATATGTTTTAGTAGTTATTTTATTAGAGATACACTAGGAAAATGAAAATAAATCAGTCTATTATATTCATAATACCAGGAGTTGGTTCAAAATGCTTGCTGTTAGTTGGAAGTTAAATCCAAGCATGTTTTATATTATCTTTATGAGGAAAAAAAAATCAAACTTATTCAATATTGCAAATGTTGACAGACAGACATGCCACTGTCTCCTTTTTTTTTTTTTCTGGATCCTGTGTACACCATGGGTTGTCAGCCAAGACCTTTTACTTTCTCAGTTATTGTTTAGGTGTTCCTTATTTCTGTACTGGAAGTCAGTAGCTCGGTCAGCTGCAGTTAACTTTGCAGCTCCAATATTGCAGTGTGCAGCTGTAGTTCTTAAATTTATGAAAAACTCAAATTACTTCTCAGCACAGAACACTTAAACTTTTCAAAAATGCTAGAGTTTGCTTTGTTTCAAACTGTGTCTTCATATTATGAAAATATGCTATCCATGTTTGTTTAATGTGAATTTTATTTCAGACATGTATTTTTTATTGTTAATTGGTTAATGAATGGATTAAACGTTTCTTATGTTATACTGTACATCCAAGAATCAGGAGGCTGAGTCCAGTTGTAGTTAATGTCTCTCAAAAATGGGTAATAGCAGCAAGAGATGTTTGTAATAGGCTCTTTCATAGAAGTAATGCAAAAATTAGGAGTGAGAACATTATTTCATAAATTAATGATTCATCATTTAGTTCATAATTATTTCATACTTCCTTATTGCTTAACTCACTGATCTCTTTAAACTTTTGAGCAAAATCAACGAAGTACTGAAATTGGTAGTATGTCTTGTGCAGAAATAGCAAAACACAAATGCAGACCAGGACTGGGAGTATTTCATACCATCCTGTACCATTACAAGTAACATGTTTCATTGTGATTAATTCAGATAGGTAGACAACTTTTTTTCTTGGATTTCACAGTTGTATTTTTTTTAAATATGTCTTTGGTGTATTTTAATCAACCATTGTGAAAAGAGATAGTATCTAGCACCATTTTTCTTATTTTGAAAGCAACATGAGCAATATAGGTAATATTTTTCATCAGTACAGCAGCAACATATTACAGTAATAATGAATTGTGTATTTTTTAATAAATTTCTAAGCAATCTGTAATAAGCAATGTAATAGTTCTGATTTCTGTTAAAGTTATAAATATCCATATTGCTTTTAAACTTGTGAAAATTATATATGGAAAGCTCTGAAAGTTATGTGTTATGTATGTGTGCAGCATTGTATAGCACCTATAATTAAGGAGATTTTTTTTCTACTTTTATTAAAAAAGAAGAATTTTTTAGAAAGTCTACATGGAAGAGGCAGATGTTAAGTAGCCTAAATAATGTTAGCATTATTTTGTAAAGAGGTTAGATCACATTTTATCAGTATGCTCTCCTATTTTAGAAGAAGAATGTTGACTCTGTGTTCCTCTAATACAGTTTCAGCTCAATACTGTTTATTGTTGCATAAGCAAAATAACAGACAAGCTTCAGAGGACAATACATAGTTGGATGGATTTTTAACTATGTCCATCATTGAAAGAATTTTCTTCCCACACTGCTTTTCCTTGAATAGAATATACTCTTAAAATGAATGCTTTGTCAATGAAAGCAGTAGTGAAACTAATTGGAAATATGCTCAATGAAACTCAGTTTTTATCGTTTTCTCTTGTTTCTTCCTTCCAAATGAGGAAACAAAGCACAAGTACTTGACAGAACATCAGCTCTGAGTTCTTAAAGTGTTAGGAGTCTATATATGTTCCAGCACTTGCAATGACTTTCCCTGCATCTTTTTGTTTTTTTCTGCCCACATTTTCATAAATACTCCATCTCTCTTAAATAGCTATAGGCAACTAGACAGTCATCCAGAACTCCTTTTCTATACACAGAAAAAAGGAAAATCATCCAAAAATGATAAAAACAATTTCAAAGACATTCTGGGTTTTAAGAAACCATCATTGGACTAGTCAGACTGTACAAAATTATAAAGACTATATTATAAAGACTATTGCTTCTGATTTCCCACAGACAAAACAGTTTTCATTCATGAGAACTTGTTTCTAATGACACTGTGTCTTGCTGGATATTTGGTTTGCCTCCAGCTACTGACCTGCAGTTTTCTGAGAACACAAATGCATTATACATATATAAATTAATAATCTTTCCTTCCTGGGCTTCGTACCAGTTTGAGCAACTTTAAGCTGAAGATAAGTAGTCAGATAAGTAGTTTTCTTAAAAAAAAAAAAAAGGCAGTTAATGGATTGTCTCTTGATTAATACTATTTTGAGTGTGTTTATTTTAGAGTAACTATTTATTGAATATTGTTTTAGAAGAAGCCATTATTACCTAAGGTTATTACTGTTTAGTTTTACTTTTAAGGCAACCAATTTATTTCCTTGCACTGCTTGGATGGAGAGCTTAAAATGCTCAGCTATGCAAGTTCCTCTGGCTGTATGCATTTCTGCACTGGTTTGCAAGAAAAAAGACTAACATTTCCACAATCCATAATTAAACTCCCATATGTGAAAGGGCTTAAAGTATACAGGGAATATATTCTTTGTCAGTGTTAATTACTCTTTCAGTGAAAAAGAGCAGGACAAATACGAAATTTCATTAACTTATGCCAAAACTATTACATAATTACAAAGAAAGTTAATTGTATGTCTTGGTCGACAGGTACTCAATTGCATAAAATACACCCACGTCACTGAGTGAATTAAGGATGCTTTTCTGTTGTAGGCCAAGGGCAAGGAAAGACAGTGGCTGAGACACCAAGCTGTTGGGGAGCTGGATGATGCCAAAATCATCGATGGGCTGACAGGAGAAAAAGCCATTTATAAACGACGGGGAGAACTTGAGCCACAAGTAAGTGTCCAATAAGTAGTGGAGGGAGACACGGAAGGGAATAAAAGGTTTGCAGATTTCTTAGTATGTTTATATATATATATATGTGTGTATGGCATTTCCATGAATTCTCTGTATATAGAGAGATGAANAGTGTCCAACAAGTAGTGGAGGGAGACACAGAAGGAAAAAAAGGTTTCAGATTTCTTAGTGTGTTTATATATATATATGTGTGTGTGAGGCATTTCCATGAATTCTCTGTATATAGAGAGATGAAAAATGAAGAGGTACCATCTCTGGCTTGAGAAGTTCCTGAGACAGAGATGACTGCAAGATGGAGGATTTAGTTCTCCTTTTCTTACGGGTTTCCATACATATTTTTTGTTGGTCACCCTCTGAAAGGGGATGCCGCGTGCAGAGTCCTTTGTTTCTATGCAATAGTTTCTGTGGTCTTATTTTGTATTTATTTTGATTAACTAGAAACATTTTTTTGTCAAAAAAAAATCTTACTAACTTAATTGAAGTTAATTTTCACTACAACACCCTGGAAAGTTAAAAATAATAATATTTATTGTTAAAATAATAATATAAATGTCCATGTTGTGCCAAAAATTTCAACTTTCACAGATATTTGGATTTTCAAAAATAAAAGCAGTAATGAGAAAAAATGGGAGTAAAAGTCATTAAGATATAATAAAATGGACTGTCCTATGGTTTATTGCAGCTGTCAGGAACATCATGGTTAGCCCTATGTGAGTCAATAGCCAAGGAGCTAGATGAATCAGATCAACAAAATCTGGCCAGAAATGAAATCAAAGACTAGTTCATATATCTTAACAATAATATTTAAGGACACATGGTCACCTTTAGTAACTTCTTTTTTTTTAAATAAATGAGTGCAACATCTTTTTGCACATCAGCTACTCATATTAAATGAATCTGGCTTCATTTTTTATGGTACTTGCTGTCAGCATCTGTTGGTTTGAAGAACTGATAGGGCTTGGCTTTGCCTATGTGAAAGATCAGTAAGGAACAAGTGATTAGATGTTTGTTTCCAATTCTATTCAATTTCAAAGAAAAGAATTCAAGGTTACCCAAAGTATAAGTTTTAAGATTTTGGAAAATAGTTCTATTATGAGAGAAAAAGGCCAACTTTGTATTTTGACATAAAAATAATATACATAAAGATTAATAGGTCTTGCTTTGGGTAAACCCCTTACTTTGGGTAGGAAGGGCATGTCATACTGCAGGAGTCATTAGAGTAGCAGAATATACTAATGCTTCAGCAGTACTTGTGTGAAAGACAAATGCTTGCAACTCAGTTATAGATGAAAGGAGTATTTTGGTATTTGCTTTTCTTGATTTTTTTTTCACCAGATCATCTTTAATAGCCTTATATTTGCAGCCATACTTCTCCCATGCATATGTTCTGAAGCACCTCCCTTGAATGTATTATGACAAAAATAGTTTTCAGGAAAAAAATAGTAATATCAGGATCAGAATGAAGAAAAAGTGAGTAGTTAATCAAAATAAGATTTCAAACATTTTCAAGATGATTTTAACCTCAGTGGACAAGTTTTTACAGTCTTACAAGGGTTTCTGTTAGTACCATAAGCCAAGAGACAGCATTTCCCCTATGAGTCTTGGCAAAAAGAGCAAATATGAGTCTTTTAACTGAAATAAAATGTTAAGAATCAGAAATGTGAGAGAAGAGGTATTTTCTTCACAAGAATGTGTGGAACTTTTCCTGGTATTTTGTTTCCAGTCGTAGAAGGCGAGGAAAAGCTCTGAAAGAGGGTTTAAAGACTTAGAAAAACAGTAAAAATAATTTTATTGTTTTTTTTTTTCCCAATAATCATCTTTGACTGGATAAATGCCCTTTGCTTTGCAAAGAGTGTGAGGTTCTCTTTCTAACAAGTCTTTTTGTTGCTGATGCTTAGTTTTTCCAGATAAAACATAGTTTTTCTTCCTTTTTTTCCTTTTTTTTTTTTTTTCTATTTTCCGGCTGTTTCCCTGCTAGCCTGGGAGCCCCCAGCAGAAACCCAAACGCCTGCGCCTGGTAGTGGATGTTTCTGGGAGCATGTACCGCTTTAATGGAGTGGATGGACGTCTGGAGCGCTCTATGGAGGCTGTCTGCATGGTCATGGAAGCTTTTGAGAATTATGAGCACAAGTTCAAGGTAATTCTAACTGGGTTGGGAGCTTTGTGGTTAATGCAGACAGTGTAGAGCAATGGAAAAAGTGTTTCAGCAGTCAGTCTGGCCAAAGAACATTATTCCTTCTCGTAAGAAAATAAAGGTTTTAATCTGTTGCTAGCAACCTGGAAAATAATATTGGTGATTGGGTAAGGAACACTGCACACTTGAGCAGGGGAGAGTTCTATTTAAGACTAAGTGTAAAATATACAACTTTTTAATGTATTTTTTACAAATGCATGTATTTATTTATTGAGTGGAAACACTTAAGATTACAGAGCTTAGATATATATGTGCTTGGGAATATGCAAAAGTGCTGTCTTTCCACACCCCCAAGTACAGACAAGAGTGTGATGCAAAAATAGCCCACTCATTTGTTGGTTACTCATGTTCTCTTCCAGGTATGTGAAACCAAAATTGTCTGTTTTCTCTTCTGGAAGATGTTGTGTCCTAAATATTATTTAATGGTAGCTTGCAAAGAAAACATAAATAAAATGTATGCCTGCCGTTGTCTCCATAAACCCAAAAAAGGCCCAGGGCAGGTTTCTTTAAAGATAACCAGAAAGGCCAGTCTGAAGTTAATTCATGACAAATGACAATTGATGACAAATTCAGTGTTTAATGGAAGAATAATGATGTCAGGTATCTTTATTGAAGAGCTTTTAGAATGCAAAACTTAAAATTACATCTGAACAAAAGCAGCTCTGTGGAGAGGGGTTTGGGAGTCCTGGTTGACAACAGGTTAACCATGAGGCAGCAATGTGCCCTTGTGGCCGAGAAGGCCAATGGGATCCTGGCTGCATGAGGAGGAGCGTTGCCAGCAGGTCGAGGGAGGGGATCCTGCCCGTCTGCTCAGCTCTGGTGAGGCCGCACCTGGAGTATTGGGGGCAGTTCTGGGCTCCCCAAGACAAGAGGGATGTGGAGCTTCTAGAGAGGGTCCAGCAGAGAGCCATGAAGATGATTAAGGGGGTGGAGCATTTGTCATATGAGGAAAGACTAAGCGAGATGGGTCTGTTTAGCCTGGAGAAGGGAAGACTGGGAGGAAGTCTGATCAATATGTACGAATACCTGAGGGGTGAGTATGGGGAGGATGGGGCCAAACACTTCTTGGTAGTGGCCAGTGACAGGACGAGGGGTAACAGGTATAAGTTGCAACACAGGAAGTTTCATCTCCATTTGATGAAGAACTTCTTTGCTGTGAGGGTGACAGAGCCCTGGCATAGGCTGCTCAGAGAGGCTGTGGAGTCTCCTTCTCTGGAGATCTTCCAAACCCGCCTGGATGCCACCCTGTGCCATGTGCTCTGGGTGTCCCTGCTGGAGCAGGGGGTTGGACTAGATGATCTCTCGAGGTCCCTTCCAACCTCAACCATCCTGTGATTCTGTGAAAAAATAAAACCTTCTAAACAACATGATCAGAAAGCCTATTCCAGATCCATTCAGTTGTCTCCTCTATATAGTTCCTCTGATCAACAGACCACTATTCTTTCAAGGGATACTGACTCCTGGACAAAAAACAAGCCATATAAGAAGTGCTTTTAGAATGTGTTCTACAAAGCCAAACATGCAGATTTTCATTCGTCAGAGAAGAAAATGAGACCCATACTGAGCTCTTAGCCTGCTTTCCTAAGGAAACAAGGTTGATGCTACCATACTACCTGTCAGTTATGTTTACCCTCCCCTTAAACTCTGGAGCATATTTTCCTATTTAAAACCGTGCTTGAGTTCTCAAAGTTCCTATAAATGCCATGAAAATATGTCAGGTAAGAAAGAGGCTCTATCTGTATTCCCATTAGAAAAAATTTCTGCACCATAAGCTTAGACCTCGGCTTAGAGAATGTGTATGGGAGCTCAGCCATAATTAACACAATCATGGGAAATGAGGGATTTATCAGCTCAGCTGCTTATGCGTCTTCTGTTCACTGGTAATAGAAAAGTTAATGACAAATATTTAACAGGGGCAGTGTAATTATACAGCACAATCTGCTGCAGCTTGGTAAATTGGGTGTATCCAAACAACATTAATATTCGTGTTACCGAAAGTAAGGTCATCTACAAAGGCATAAATAATACAAGTAATGGGCATGGAAAAATATGGTATGTTTGGGTATAATCAACACAGCTTTTGTTAGGAAAAGTAATGTATTTTGAAAGAGTCAATATACATGTGACAAGGAAGGTTTGTTGATAGAGTTTCTTTGGATTTCCAGAAACATTTGAGAAAGTCTCTCACCAATAATTCATAAATAATGCTGATACTTTAGGGGCTTAAAATATAGAAAACAGGCAAGTATTAATGACCATTTTTTCCGAGAGACGGAGTGAAGGAAGGTTATTGGAGCTGCATGAGAATTTGTGCTGGGCCAGTGTTGCTGTGCATGTACATAAGTGATCTGGTAAAGTGGATGTTTAGTCAACTGACAAAAGTTTCTAGCTGAATGAAGTTATTCAGGAAAATAAAATGAAATCCCCCTGTGAAAAGTTACAGGAGGAATTTGCAATAAAGAATGGTTGAGAAATAAAATGGCAGGTGGTGTTTGATGGAATTAAATGTAAAGTGCTGCAGATGGAAGAAAACATTTGTGATTTTAAATACAAGATCATAAACTCTAACCTATATATTAGTGCTCAGCAAAGAAATCTTGTAATTATAGTGTATAGTTCTTTGAACACTCAGTGTCTACCAGCTGTCAAAAGGCTAATTAAATGTTAGCAAAATTAGCAAAAGAACAGAGAACAAAGCAGAATGCCACTATAAAAATCCATGGTGCATTCACATCAAGAGTAATGTATGCAACTGTGGTCCTCCATCATACAGAAATTATTTTAGAGCTGAAAAAAATAGAAGTCAGAGTGGCAAATATTATAGAGAGTATGGAAGTGTTCCCATATAAGAAATGCTCAGTCTGGAGGAGAGAAAACTCAAGAAGCAGATAAAATCATGACTAAAATGAGAAACGTGAACCAGGAACAGTCGTATGCTCTCTTGCAGTACAGCCATTCTTGGTTGCCAGGAATATTGAAATATTTACTCTTGATTTAGAGAAAGTTTAAAGGAAGAGGCAAGATGAACACTGGAAAAGATGCGGTGCGGTGGTAGGTAACCAGCTGTCTGCATTTCCAGCTGAGAAGGCAAACACGGCCCTCAGGTGCCTGGTGGAGGACGTAGGAGTAGACGTGTAGGAGTAAACAGACAGACAGCTCTGGGCACAGAATGAGTGAGATAATTAAGGGCTGTGTTCAGTTCTGGGTTCTGACCTGGAAAAGGATGATGTATATTTGGAAAGCGTCCAGAGAAGGATTAGAAGATACTAGTCTGAAAATGTCTCTTTGCAGAGGGAAATCACTTTTTAGCTTTTCCAAGAGAAGGTAAAGTCTTCCTCACAATGTGAGGAAAAGATTTCTTGTATATATTCCTGGATATTCTTTGGGGTTTTTTTTGACTAAATCAGACAAATGCAAACTGCATTTTTTTTTTAAGTTTTAGCTGACAGTAGTGACATGTTAGATCCCCCATTGATTAAAGTCAGCAGAGAAACTGTCTTTCTAAAACACTGTGACTCAGACTGAAATTAAGAGCAATTTCCAAGGTCAGCTTTAATGCACTCAGATACAGAGTCTTTTAGAACAATATTTTGTGTCATGGTCCCCTCTGATTTTAAAATCTATGATTCACTCCCCTTCAAATCCCCCTGCCTATTACAGATCATTACGTTTTGTTTGGAAATACTTGCAGTTGGCTAGGGTTTTGCCCCGCACATGGATGAAACTCTGCATTTGGCCATATAAATAGCTGAAAATGCAGTTAGTTGTAACATGGAATATTCAGTCTTAACAACCACTTGCAATTTATAATAACACTTACACAAAAAATATGTGCAATTATTGGATGTGAAAATTGCCACTCTCAGATGATAATAAGACAGCAGTAGTAATATTATCCTTACAAACTGCATGAGTCAAGAGAGCTGGAGGGCTAATTTTATACTTAAAATAACAGTGGTGGGAAAGATAATGGAAATTTTAGTGACATATTGAGGAGAAAAAGTCAGCTTCTACATCTGTTCAGTTTCTGTTGGCCTTTAGAGCAACTCTCTTCCATATAAGCGCTCCTTCCACTGGAAAGAGGACTTGTGGGGGTCAGTAACATCCCCTTGATTTGAGGCTGGCCAGACCAGTAGGAGCTATGTAGTAACTTCAGAGTTACTTTTTCATAAGGAAGAAAAGATATTTTTCCATTTTTATATCTCCCTTTGTTACCTCAATAGGATTTGGTTCACTCAAAGCATAAATATCTACAAGAGTATTATAAGCCCCCCTGGAGAGGTCTATAAGAGCACAGAAGATGTGGCCTTATACTTGACTGGCCATGGAAATCGGCCCCCAAATGAGCCCTGGCAGCTCTTGACACAGTGGCTGCTTTCATGTCTAAAATAAGAACCTGTTTGAAAAAAGAAAGAGAAAACAACTCACAACCGTGTTATGTTCAATGAGGAATCTACAGTTTGTCATTTATTCTCTTCTTTCTTGTCCTCTTGTTGGTTCCAAGAGTGGCTTTATAGAGTAGACATTTTTGGCCTTTGGATATGCTTGTTCTGATCTGCTTCTGTTGTAGCCTCACCTGCAAAGGTCTGCAGCAGAACCCTCTTAAATTTGCAGCATCTGCTGTAAATTTAAGGGGGTTCTAGTATAACATGTATGGAAACTGAGGAACCATAAGGACTGCTGAGCAAAACATTCAAAGGGGATTTCTGTAGCAAGGTTCCCTTCCCCTGCTAAGAACAACACGGACTTTGAAAACCCATTTTTGGTGTTTGCTTACGATAGTTTTCTGTTCCTATTTGTTTTTTTTTTCTTCACTAGAAAAGGTTGTGAGTGAATCAAGTGGACATTTGGCTTGGTCGTCAGTTTTATCCTACCAGCTGAGCTCTCTTCATATGTGGTCATTTATGATACACATTGATTTGTCTTTATGGTATTGAATACAGGAGAGTCATATCTTTTTCCTTGGCTTTTTTTTTGTATAAAAGAGCTGAGTGTTGACTATGTGGCTGCTCACAGGAGGTTAGAAGACCGTCAGCAGGTATTTGTCAGCTTTTTATGCTTGTGTAGCACTACTTGCCTTCCTTCCATTTCCCATAAGGGCAGCCAGTGAATCATTCACTGTCAAAGGGGCAACAGGAGACTCATCCCACAGCCAGGAAATTTGTTTAAATTAGCAACCATCTTTCAAAGCTCTCCTCCAGTGTCATCTCTTCCATGCTTCCTTTCAAGTTCTTTATTAAAGAAAAGTATGGGAGTGAGTGACACGTAGGGAGCCACTTTCTCATCCTAATAATGCAAGTCAGATATCTTACTACAAATGCACCTGTTCCCTGGAAGTGTGCAGATGCACAAGTGATAGAAATAAGTTATAATAAACAAGTTGTTTTGCAGAACTGAAGCTCTTACGTATTTTGTAGCCCTCGTTTTGCATAAAAACGTACAGAATGGCAGTTTGTTTTATGGTTTATCTGAAGTAGCACTGTGCCTGTAACACAAAGCTGTATGGTTTTGTATATCATCCCTAATTACTGACAGTTGCACACATGATGCCAGATTTAGGAAGCTGTCCAGTAAATTATATAATAGTGAATTTATTAAGTCTTTCAAAATATTGTAAGTGATTCAATAAATGGCATGTTATGCAACTGATAGGAAAAGCCCACATTTTTATTTAGTGCACTATTAAAGGAATATTGCAGATTTTATACACCAATTTCAGCATTTGCCATTTGGAGAATTTACTATGGAGGCACTACTGTTAATTCAGGAAAAGAGCAAATGTTTCACATGGTTGGCAGAATAGTTTCTTTTAAATAACAAACAAAAGGCTTGACATAACTCCCTCACCCCCCCAAAAAAAAAATAGTGTTCAGTGTACTCCAAACAAGAGATGAATTTCTAAAGATCTCACCCTCCAGCAGAGGCCTGTCCGATTCACACTGGCTTTTGCATTCAGCCTGTGTCTTTTTTCAGCTTTTTGAAATGCCTTGAGAAATTAAACCTTTCAGTGTGGCAGCACCAGCAGACAAAGTCTTCCATTTTATCTACTTCAGGCAGTACCAACCACCTATTCAGCACAAAATGTAACAGTGGAATGGGATTTATTTAACCTGTTAGGAAAGAAGAAAACAAAATGGTATTATTTAGAGAGACATATGTTTACATACTGTGTATTCAAAAATTTAAATAGAGCATTTTTTTTCTCTGTGTACCTGAGGTCACTGGAAAACAAGCCACTGAGCACCACAATAAAATATTAATTCAGTTAAGTCTGCACTGCGGCAAACAAGTATTTTGCTGCTGGATTTATCCGGAGAGCTGTGTTTGATCAAACAAACAAAATAAAAATTGGTTCCAATCTTACGACAGTCTCTCCCTCCCTTTTAACTCTGTCCTCCTCCAGTGGGATTTTTAAGAAAAAGTCCCTGGAGCTGTGCACGCTAGAAGTCCCTCTCTTCAGCTGCATTCTACTTCCATGTTTAGTACAGAGAAAGGAAAGTCCAGGTTCTCAAAGCGTTTATGGGCCGGCATGTGTTGGGGTTTCCAGCTGGGCATGGCTTTGAAAGGGAGCACCTCATCTTTGAAGCGAGCACATCAAGATACCTTTGAATCACTGAGGCTTCATTTTATTAGAACACAGATCAGAAGGAGGTAATATTTCATTTAAAGAAAACCTGTGTGAGACAGATTTTAATACAAAGTCTTAAAATATGTCTCCTTTATTACCCTTGCAGTGTGGAGTTCTTCCCTACAGTTTTACTCTGTCCTCTTTCCTGGGTTGCAATAGACTCCACAAATTCCCCATTGCAAAAGCCTTTCATTCCCCTCTGCAAAACCCCCAAAGCTTGGATGTGGGTCTGGGTCCGCTCCCATCTCTCCCAGGTTATGATCCAATGGCAGCATAAATCAATCCAGGTCAGTGCTACTGTGTTCCTATCCCCTCTTTTGCTCTGCCTCGTGTCCCTCCTCCCCAAACTGCGAGGTCATCTCATTAGCCCAAAGCTGATCTCATTAGTTTTTGGCCACTTCTGATGTCTGACTCTGCTTCCAGGGAATGAGAGGAGCAGGAGGACCAGCCCAAGGGAGGGCTGAGGATCACGGCGCTTCCAATCCGCAGTGTGTGCTCTCAGGCAAGGCAGGATCTCCTCCCATTTCAGGGAGGCTCCATTGGACCTGGGATGCAGCAGGCAGGGCAAAGCGCTTCCTCTCTGCTGCAGACCACATTTTTTTTAACAAATCTCAAGTAGCATTGTAAACTGTTGGCAAAGAAACAAGAAAACAGGTAGCATGTGTGAAATGCACACACACACGGAAAATCATAAGCAGAAAAGGCCAAGGACGGAGCAGGCAGGACACGGTGTTCCCAGGTGAGCAGTCCACATGCCTGCCATAGTTTGCTGCGATAATTCCAGGCTTGTCTTGCTCTCACTGGGGCTGTCCCTTCCTGCCTAGCGCAGGAATGCAGAGGGTGCCGAGGTGCAGGGTGCAGCCATGGTGTTCGGAGCCCCTCTCCCAGCAAATGCAAAACTGTTCAGAAAATGGTGTGTGGAATTTTTATATTTAGGAGTCACCCCTGGATATCCCGTAATGCTTCTGACATTGCGTAAGAACTAGATTAGCTGTGTGTATTTTCTGCTCCATTTAGCCACTTCTTTATTTAGTTCCTCTGATTTGAATAATCTCCAGTTTTTGAAGCAATACACCTCCCCTCTTTCTCTGTGCTTCTGTTCTGCTTTGTTCCTGTACTGATTCCCAAGTAGGTTGAATGTAACCTCAGCATTATTCTCAAAACCCATATATTTAGATTTCCCACTTCATCTAGGAAAGCTAACAGTTTCAGGAAGACATAGGGAAGAGGTGAATTATTCTTCAGAAAAGAGGGAGTCTGAAGAAATTGTTTGTGAGGAAAAGTTCTTTCAGAAAAAATAGATTTTAAGAGAAACACATTTAAGAAAAATTGTGTGGCAGACAAGCAGCTTTACATCATGCTGAGTAGCAAATATACGAAAAGGAGGAGCTGAGAACAGGAATTAGAAAGGCAACAGAGCAGAATGAATGAGGAGTGCGTGGGGACTGGATTATATAAAGATTTCCTAGGGGAAGGAAGTCTGGGTTTTGTGAGGCTGTCACAAAATAGTCTGACCCTGGGTGACATAATCTATAGTACGTGACACAGTTACTGTTTTGCAGAGGGAGGTGTCATCTTTTAAAATGTTGTTCCAACTGCTGTAGCTTTCTTTTACTGGATCTCTTGAATTATTTTTTTAAGTAAATTGGGGCTATGGAAACCAATAAAAAGAACTTTGTTGATAAAGACTGTCATTTATCCAGGCTCAGGTACCTGCCTTGTTCCAAACTATTTTCCATAGAAAGGACAAGCCAGAAGGACTTGGAGAACAGGGCCCACCTTTTACCAAATTATTATGGGCCAACTAAGGGCAAGGAACCTGTCAGGCATCTCTAGGTATTACTTGAATAAAAGATTACAGAAGGACAAAATGTTGGATAAGGACTCTCATATCAACAAAATGCATCTCTGTGCCAGCTAGTCGGGCTGAAATTCAGGCATGGACATGCACATTCCAGGGATAGATCTTTTCTAGCTGCAGTACACCAGGGAATTGCCAGCTGAGGGCACAGGATCTGTGCTCTGTTCTTTGGTGTAAAGAGCCTTTAAATCCACTTTTCTCCTGTTCATGAATTCTCCTTGGAATGATTGCTACATCCACGGCTCAAAGGGCAGGCCAGGCCTTTGCTGTAACTCAGCTTGTCTTCTTTTTCATGTAATAATAGTAAAAATCTCACATAAACAAAAGCCTTAAGAATATTGTTTTATTTGTTCAAAAGGATCTTTGAACCGTTAAAACTCTGCGTGTCATTTTTACACCATCTTTCAAAGGCAAACGATAGCAACATTGTCTCATCTGGAAATGTACAGGGAATTCACTTCTTTACATACTTTTGGCAATGATTTAGATCAATTATGCACAAAAATAAGGAGTATAGGTTTCAAAAAGGCTTGTAATACTTTTTTTTTTTCCTAGTCAGAGCAGAATCAGGTTACAAAAACAATTCATCAAACCCTGGAGCTCTTCTTGAACAATCCACTTTTTGTTTGCAGGACTGGAGAGAAAGTAAATTGCTACTTTAAAAAATGAGTGGGAAATGTTAAAGGGCAAGATCTTGATCCCATGCATCATCACTCTGCAATTGGTGGGATGAGGTGAAAAACATACCACAGAAATAAGTAACTATTCTTTAATTTCATTTTTTTAGCAATTTCTCTCTTCCACATTTTGATGTCAGTGAGAAATTACGAGTAGTTCCTTTAAACAGTTTGTAAGCAGTGAGCAGTATTTTTTGTTGTTGATGAAAGCAAATTGCTTTTGATCTATCTTGTGTCATTTTGATCCAAGTGTCGTTCATGATTAACAAATGACTGATTAAGTATCTTTCTTGCAGTATGATATTGTGGGACATTCAGGAGATGGCTTCAACATCGCCTTGGTTGAGAGTGACAAAGTTCCCAAGAACAATAAGCAAAGACTAGAGATTCTTAAGGTAAATCCTACTGATTAAGTAATACTGAATAATTAAGGATTCAGGACTTACAGTATGCAAAGAGTAAAGAGAAGAAAACTCTCAAAAACTCTCAAATCAGTGCCAAAAAAAGAAGATAGAGATACTTTTTCTGGTCTGCTGTTACAAAAGACTCATTTTAATCACCTGTCAATGGATATAGGAAGTTTGAAACCTTATGCAGTAATATATATTCCACCTAAATCATATAGTGATATTATTAGTATGTAGGTGGCTTCGCCTACTAACGCGTACCTGGCCATCAGCTTGGTACATTAGTTAAAACTTTGTATCTAAGCGTCCTTCAAAGCATATCTTCAAAAGATTGGCAGTTAGATTAGATTAGATTAGATTGCATTAGATTGGAGCAGGAATCTTTAATGTCTAAAATTCTTCAGCATCTGTGTAGAAAATAGCTTCATCAATGCAAGCAGTGTGTTTCTCCTTTTTCCTTCAATATTGTCTAATACAAGCTCAAACAAAATGGTTCAGCATTTTTAAAACACGTTGTCACTGTCAGGAGTCCAGTATTTGGTAATAACTGTGACACTAACAGGATTTAGAAATTCAGTACAAATGATAAACAGGTGGAAGCTGATCATGGTGTTAGGAAACTAAACTCTGCTTTCTTCCTCAACTGCATAGGAAAGCAGCAATTCAAACTGCAACCAATCAAAGAATTTTACCTGTCTTAGGGTCCAGTATAATTTTGTGCATGCGTAGGTTTTGTTTGACCCACTGCTACCTATCTTAAAATATGACAGGTTACGTATAAAAAGTTGCATGTATTATCCGGAGCACTGTATATATTTTGGAAGATGCTTCCCTTAACATAGCATAAATGCATATTTGCTCCCCCTTATGCCAGATGAAATGAACGTTTACTCAGAAAGCCATTTTACCCATTTCCTTTTGTCTTACCTCGTGCCCACAGATCATGCATGCCCACTCTCAGTTCTGCATGAGTGGGGATCACACCTTGGAGGGGACAGAGCACGCCATTCAGCATATCGTCAAGGAAGAAGCTGATGAGTATTTCGTCATCGTCCTGAGTGATGCGAATCTCGAGCGATACGGCATTCTACCATCAAGGTTTGCCCAGGCCTTGACCACCAATGCTCAAGTCAATGCTTTTGCCATATTCATAGGTTCCTTGGGAGACCAGGCAGATAGGTAAGTATGTTTGTTAATCCCCCATATAACTTCTTTTGTTTCCATTCGTCGTGAATCTAAACCCTGCTCTTCATTACAGTGTAGCTAGGCATTGTTGCCCCTGCTGAGGTTTTACAATAAGGTTTTGTTATGCCAGAGAGGAGCTGTAGTTTTGATTTGCGTCGGGGAAGACACTGATGAGCCCTTGTGGACATCCCCTATGGAAAATTGGATCAGGATGTTCTTAGTGTCAAAAGGGAACACTTGGGTTTGTTCTCTTACTGCCAGGTTTGTACTACTCACATATCTAATATCACTGCAGAACCATGTCTGAAATGTGGTGCCTTTGGCCTTTCCCAGTGTGGGACTTAAGTGTGAGTAGCCTAAGAAAACGAAGGAGTTTGAAACAAGAGAAAAATGGACTTTAATGGCCCCTAAAACTGTTAAAAATCTGACTCAGATGCTACATTTGCTCTAGGACTCAGAGATCTAAATTCCTCAGAGAGTCAGAGCCTATTTTTAGTGCTAGTCTGTAATTTTACTTTAAATTGTTTAGGCACAGGGCAAGATAAGGAAATTCTGTCCCAAGTGACATTCCCCATCCACCAATGACCTGTACATGTAACAGAAAGCTGTCACAGACGCAAATGTTAGGAGGGCCTTTTCTGCTTCTGTTCAAGTCTTTGACTGCGGCAGGATAATTCAAGGCCCAAAGGGAACTGGCCCTCAATGTGCAATTTTAATCAGAAAGGGTTTGAAAGATGAAGCTGCAGAGCAAACATTAGTCATATCTGCAGGTCCATACATCAGAGCTGCTTTATGCATTAAAAAAGAATCCATTTTAAAAGGCGATAATTATAGAATGTCCTTTTACTTCTGCTAGGAGGGAAAAAAAAAACAACTTTGACCATATCCTGCTGTGTAAGAAGAGATCGTATAATTGCCTAGTTCGCTGGGTATGGAAAAGGCTCACAATGCTGTCACTGAAATGCATTTCTATGTATGTGTAAGTGCAGCATTAGACAAAGCCTTCCTGTGACTGGTGTGCGGGAAGGCAAAGGGAATTCTTTGTTGCAGCTTTTTAAAAACTCACTTTAAATGTGAGTCTAAAATTATCCCCGGGAAAGCGTTGCGGAGTACAAATTAAAAGCAGAGAAAAAATAAACTGCAAGCCTGCTGACGGGACATGAGAGAGGTGGATTTTGCAAAGAACATCTTGTATGAGTTTTTTTTTTTTTAGGGGCTATAAGCTGTGAATAAAAATATGTCAGCCTAATATTTGTAGAAAAATACCTTTCCATCTAATCTGCTGTGATCTAGAAGAGGAAATACAAAGAGCACATTTACACTCACTGGACCTTTTGAAATGAAAGAGGTACAATCAAATGAAAGAGTTCAATCAAAACATGCTAGTAAGTGTGGAGTAAGTAAATATCCTTTCAGAGAAAATTTCCAACTGCCCTCAGAAAATTAGCGGTGTCAGTACCTTGTTGGGTCACTGGTACCTTCATCAAAGCCAGATTTTTTACATGTCTGAAGTAAAAGATCTGAATGGAAATGTCTTTTAAAAACACTTGGATTGTCTTGCTGAAAAGCCCTGTGAGGCACAAGCGCATTGAGCGTTTCCTCCCGCTGCTGCTTTCCCAAGCCTTTAATTGCGCAGCGACCGCGACGTGAGCGGCATGTGCAGGCAAGGTATTCACGGGCAGAAGCCTCCTTTCTTCAGGAGCCCTGGCCGGCTGCAGGGAACGCCGTTTGAAATGGTAATTCCTTCCCGTCCCTCTTGCTCTGCAGGCTGCAGAGGACGCTGCCCGCAGGCCGCTCCTTCGTAGCTATGGACACGAAGCAGATCCCGCAGATCCTGCAGCAGATCTTCACCTCCACCATGCTGTCGAGCGCCTAGCCGTGGGGCGCGGGGGCCGACGGCGCCGGCCCCGGGGCCGGCCACGAACACTGCGACTAACGCCCTACCTGCTGCTCCTCAGTGGGGAAGCCGTCGCGGATCGCACGGTGGCCGTGCGATGGGGTTTCACCGCAGACCTCTGCCCTGACTGGATATGTGCTCACGGAGCTGCAGGGGGGCCGAGGTGAAGCTCGGGACGGCTGCAGAACAAATGTTTTTCCAGAGGGACAAATAAATAAAGGACCATTTGTGATCATTGCTCTGGCTGATGTATTGCCAGCACTGTGCTGTCGTCTCACCCGGCTTTATTAATAGCATCTCTCAGCCCTCCGGGGCTCGATAATGTTGTACAGGACGGAGCCAGCTCATGTGTTGGGGCGTTTTGAGCACGCAGGTCTGGCTAGCTCATTCCCTTTGTAACCGAGCAGGAGCGCTCTGCTCGGAGAGGAAGCCCGGCCTTCCTGCGCGGGGCCTCCTTGTCAGGGTCGGCACCCAGAGCTCTCCGCTGGGTGCTGGGAACAATGGAGCACTTTGGAAACGCGGCCCGCCGCCGCGTAAACATTCACTATCTGATCGGGCACGGTGCTCACGGTTGTCAGGTCCAGAGAAAGCAACCGCTGAGAAGAATTAAGAGAAAGATGCTTTCAGCTCTGCCCGTGAAAAATGAGGGCAAGGGCTCAAAGGGTCTCGAGAGCCACCTGCCACCACGGAGTGAGGTACGGCGGCACCTCCGTGGTGAGGCACAGGATGTCGTCCCACTTCACCGTGGCACCCCAAGAGGGCCACAGCACCGGGGGAAACAAAAGTTACCAGTGCTCTGCTCAAGCCCTTCTATACTCCTGCTGGAGTGTCCTGAGCATCCATCCGGAGGCCATCCCTAGGCACTCAAGGTTTTGTCTGAGGGATTTTTTAAATGTGTTCTGATTGTAGCAAGGTGTCTGTGTTGGGATATGTTTAATACCCAGGAAATTCATGAAGACTTCTTTTAGAATTGAGTTTGGTTTGTCCCTGAGGAGATATTCCCTATTTATATGCTACTTGTTCCTGAGGAGATATTCCCTATTTATATGCTACAGAACAGATACCTGGTTGTGTGTCAGGAACACAGAAATACTCAAGGAATTTAATTTATCATTTAGCTAGCTGGTGTTCCTCTGTATCAACACTAATGCTTTCTGTTCATATTAACTCATTTCAGGGTAAGTGATTAGAAAAACATTCAAGAAAAAGACTACTCATAAAAATCATGAGAAACTGGTACGTCCTTTCTAATGGCCATTCACTACTACATCAGTCTTGCAGCAGCTTAACTTCCACGCAAGTAGAAATGCTAGGAGCATCCAGCAGTTCCAAAAGTATGAAACCACATAATTAACAGTTCCAGAAAAATTTCACTTCATTTCCTTCAAGGGAGGCTGTGCCTTAAACAGAGGACGGAGATCTTTACCATAGCATTAAAAAATGGCCTGTTTTTGCCTGGCTTTCTTGTTAGCATGCACTCTTTTTGGAAACAGCTGTAGGCTGTGACCTCATGTAACAATAAGTCTTGCCCAAATATTGTGAAATAATTGTTCCGACTGAACCGCGGAGATAACCCAAACTCAGAGCAGGCGTCGCTTTGATTTTGTCTGGACAGCTTCAAAACTCTTTATGGCATGAGGGGACGGAAAGCATTTTTCAAAGGTTTGTTATATTGTTATGAAAACTATATACATGAAAACAAAGAGGTTAAAGATGGAATTCCTGTTTGGAGAGAAGGGCATTGGGAGGAGAACGTTGGGAAGATTATCCCCGGCTGTGACAAATACATACATGTCACACACAACTTCCTATAGAGGTACACATCCAAATACAAGCATCTTGGCCCCGTAAAAACATTTTGGGATACATTTTGAGAAATTAAATGTAATTAAAAATGCCATATTATTAATTATGTTAGTAATTGGCCTTACCTGTAACAATTCCTTCAGTATCTCTGATTTTATCACTAGTAGTTCTTTAAGAAGGAAACATTTTATTACAGTCCAAAGCACNAGACTACTCATAAAAATCATGAGAAACTGGTACGTCCTTTCTAATATTTCTCTTAATGCTGCAGTTGCTCAGAGTGCACAGTGAGCAGTCTTCTGTGTGGGGAGGAGACACAGCAATTCGATCTTGTTTCATACAACCCTCGGTGGTTAAGGGGTCCAGTTTCTAATGGCCATTCACTACTACAACAGTCTTGCAACAGCTTAACTTCCACGCAAGTAGAAATGNGGCCATTCACTACTACATCAGTCTTGCAGCAGCTTAACTTCCACGCAAGTAGAAATGCTAGGAGCATCCAGCAGTTCCAAAAGTATGAAACCACATAATTAACAGTTCCAGAAAAATTTCACTTCATTTCCTTCAAGGGAGGCTGTGCCTTAAACAGAGGACGGAGATCTTTACCATAGCATTAAAAAATGGCCTGTTTTTGCCTGGCTTTCTTGTTAGCATGCACTCTTTTTGGAAACAGCTGTAGGCTGTGACCTCATGTAACAATAAGTCTTGCCCAAATATTGTGAAATAATTGTTCCGACTGAACCGCGGAGATAACCCAAACTCAGAGCAGGCGTCGCTTTGATTTTGTCTGGACAGCTTCAAAACTCTTTATGGCATGAGGGGACGGAAAGCATTTTTCAAAGGTTTGTTATATTGTTATGAAAACTATATACATGAAAACAAAGAGGTTAAAGATGGAATTCCTGTTTGGAGAGAAGGGAATTGGGAGGAGAACGTTGGGAAGATTATCCCTGGCTGTGACAAATACATACATGTCACACACAACTTCCTATAGAGGTACACATCCAAATACAAGCATCTTGGCCCCGTAAAAACATTTTGGGATACATTTTGAGAAATTAAATGTAATTAAAAATGCCATATTATTAATTATGTTAGTAATTGGCCTTACCTGTAACAATTCCTTCAGTATCTCTGATTTTATCACTAGTAGTTCTTTAAGAAGGAAACATTTTATTACAGTCCAAAGCACTGTACACTTTCTAGATCATTTGAGTGAATAAAACTGCTCGCTTTGCATCTCTTTACATTAGAACACTGTTATCTTTACAGTAAAAATTAGTGTTGTTTCAGAGAGACTGTGCAGTATCAAATTCCTTTTGCTGCCTTCGGTTTGAGTATCACTGTGCATGGTATTTAATGTCACCCTATGTAACGTTATTTGTCTGTGCTTGATTTGGTTTGTTTTTGTTGTTTTGTTTCGAGAGACATTGGTCGTCTTTCACTTCCCGTTTCAAGGAGCCACAGGATGCGGCTGTATTTGCACCCCGGCCGCCACAGGGAACGCGGCTGTGAGAGTCTGCAGACAGATCTGTCCTGTCTGAGAGGAAGGGAGATCTATGAAAAGGTTATTTTTTTTAGTCTGGAAGGAGTATTTTTTTTAAAAATAACAGTGTTTCGTTGCAGAGCATATTGGACCTGACAGCGTCTCTCTAAATTGCTAAAGTTCAGTGAGAATTTTTCCCTGGGCGTCGTGCATTTCTCACCTGCCTTAATGCCCCTCGCTGCTGCTGAGAAATCAAAACAGCAGCTGTGCCCGTTGCTGTCTCCCAAGGACTAGCAGTGTTATTTCCCTGCTCCGCTCACAAGAATTCAGCAAACACACTCTCCCACGTCCCTGAGCCTTGCCTTAATGCATTAATATGCATTTGTGTTTTCATTAGTAAAACACTTGAGTAATGTGCCTGCACCTTAATTAACAGCTGTGCTACTGAATGCTCTTGTTGCTATACACGTATCATCATTCACTGACACTATCATTTCCTTCGGAAGGGCGGTATTTTTTTCACTCTACTAAGATAATTTTCAGCATTTCTCATAGTTTATTGTGACACTTTCAAGCTCGTCCATTTTTATGGAAAGCCACTGTGTGACTGAGTGAACAGAACTGTCAGTTTGAGTGGGTCTGGACTATTGCAAATGCTATAAAAATCATCATTAAGTAACTTTACCTCTTACAATGCAAATTTTTATCTAGGTCTCTTTAGATATCTAATGTGTTCACACTAACTAAATATTCAGTTAGTAACATTAGACAGTCATTTAGCATTATTTCCTACCTGAGGTGGAACAAAGCATATCCTATAGCCCAGAGAGATCTGTTTTTAGTCAGAGCAAGGCACTATAAACCTTTAAAAACATAAGCAACCTCACATGGCTCCATGTAAAAATGATATGTTAGCACGAAGTGTGAGGAGAGTTAGGAGGGACTGATAATCTCTGACTCCTGCAGTTACTTCCTTTACAATTTTTCATAACAGACATTAAGTGTGAACCATGACTGTGAACGGGATGTGTGAGCTTATCTATCAGGATGGCAGAATTAAGAATAAAGATCTTAATTTCTGCTCAAATATACTGACGGAATAGTCAAGCAAACAAATATATGACAAAAGATTTAGATATTTTATTAATATATATACACATAAAAAAAGAAACTGATGTCCAGTTGGCGATACAGGTAAGAAATACAAATTATTATATTAATTATTGCAAAACAATCATTCGACAAAAAAAACCTGCAATTATGCTGTTGGCTGTTGCACATAATCTTGTTTATTAATAAATAGCATTCCTTTGAAAATGCAAATGTAAAAAATAAATATTTATTGTGAAATAAAACTACATTTCCTAACCATACACTGAATCCAGAAATCTGTTTTGAAAATGACACTCTTGCATGATTATCTGACAGCTCTGGCAAAACCTCTCTATTAGAAAAGGCCGGGGTTTTAGGTGGTGTGTTTAAAATTGTTTCAGTTCTAACAGGTAATGACCGGTTTGCTCTTTAGTTCGTTTGCTCTAACTGTAATTGAATTTGCTGTTTGGCTCCCAGACGAGTCTGCTGGAGCAGACGTGTCTCTGCGTTGCCTTGCAGTTTATCAGTGCTTTCTGCCAGCATCCGCGGAGGGCAAACAGCCTCTCCTAGGCTGATAATGACCATTTTTGAGGAAGGAAGTCAACATTTCTCTCAACAGCACTCAAGGCATCCCACAAGGTAAGCTGCAATATTTAACTGCAGAGTCATGGTTGGGATGCTGTTGTTAGTGAATCATGGATATTGATGCCCAAAGCATTT
Organism: Crypturellus undulatus; assembly: GCA_013389825.1. NCBI lineage: Eukaryota > Metazoa > Chordata > Aves > Tinamiformes > Tinamidae > Crypturellus > Crypturellus undulatus. The sequence goes on from VWPW01009970.1 coordinate 195,922, forward strand.
GGGCATTTTGGAAGCCTTTGGAGTAGTCACGTCACTTCTGTATTGGGTAACTAACTGAAGTGCCTCCCGCATCCCGAGGGATTGCGCTGTTTGGAGATGAGTTTCAAGACTCTGTGGAGACAGGGCTGTCCCCTGGGCCTGCTGGTGATCTGTCAGCTCCTGCTGAACAGAGCACGAGTGTTTGCGTAGGACATTTTGCAGCAAACCAATTCCCCTGGAGGAAAACACACTGGGAAAACAAACCTTTCAACTGGAGGAGAGCTTCATCATCCGGGCACCAGGCTCCACACCAGGCTCCTCAACCAGGAGGAGAGGTCTCTCTTTCTCACCAGTCCTGCATTGATTCGTAAACAGATTGTTTTAGGATGTCACTTTGCAAAATTTGCTGCATAAAAACTATTTTATTGGTAGCTTATTTTTCACTGTGCTAATTGTGGTGTGATGTACAGTATCTGTGCTGCTGCAGCAGCTCTGAGGCAAAAGAGTTCTGATATTGCAAGCATTAAAAACATACATATTGTTTAGTCTTAAAAGAAGAAATCAAAGTTCATAGTATCACCAAAATAAACAAGTAAAAAATTGCCTAAGTCAAAGAAATGCTTTTGCTTTTGAGATAGCTGTGAAAATGTGAACAGCAGCATCACTGAACAAAATGCTTTAAACTATGCTTTCTGGGCATGTAATATATGTGGGAAGAAGAGATGCCTACAGTCCAATGCACAAAACAACCTTATTTTTGTGATGAAGCTTTCCTTTTTTCCTTTTCCTTTTCCTTTTCCTTTTCCTTTTCCTTCCCTTTTCCTTTCCCCTTTCCTTTCCATTTTCATTACCTTGTTTCTCTTTTTTCTTTTTCTTTTCACTTCTTTTTTTTCTTTTTCTTTTTTCCTTTTTTCTTTTTCTTTTCACTTCTTTTTTTTTTTTTTCTTTTTTTTTTTTTTTTTCTTTTTCTTTTTTTTTTTTTTTTTTTTCTTCTTTTTTTTTCTTTTTCTTTTTTTTTTCCCTTCTTCCTCTTTCACTTTTTCTTTTCATGCATAATACTTTGAGCCATGTATTTGCAAAGATTAGGACAGCATTATTTTTTTTTCAGGAATAATTATTCTCTAACGTTTGACAGCATACATAAGCATACAAAAANAAGCAGAATACTTTGAGCCATGTATTTGCAAAGATTAGGACAGCATTATTTTTTTTTCAGGAATAATTATTCTCTAACGTTTGACAGCATACATAAGCATACAAAAATTTAACAGATAACCTCAACATTAATCACAGCTGCACATCTGGTATTGGTTGTACATAGAAGAATTCAGTACCGTCCATATCACATCTGTGGAAAACACAATTCAAGAAAAATGTCATCACAGTAAATATACTGATAACTGGAAATGTGAAATCTATTACTCATCTAAATTACAAATCATCATCCTGTTTTGCTGTCCAGTGTAGTCCTTTTTCAGCAAATAGAGACAGAAGAGCTAGGCCTCACCTAATGCTGTGTCACTTAGACACATTAATGTGTGTTATTTGGAGATGAACTGCAAAGTGCTTGGGGAAGGAGGGAGGCAGCAGGTAACTCTCTGCCAGGTCCCCGCGCACTCTGGGCCTCCCGGTTTCCCCACAAGGTTTTGCTCCAGGGATGCAGGGAACAGGCTCCCAAGGGAGCTCTTCCCATCGGCTCCGTGTAATGCAGTGCCAGAGCTCGCCTGACTCACAGATGGGCACGTGGAATTGTTCGTCTGGGAGAACATGACGGAGGTGCAGAGGCTCAGGAGGGACCTGAAGCCCAAGGATGTCCTCACTGGACTGCAGGGGCCGCAGAGGCAGCTCTCTGGAGCCCGGCAAACCTTGAAGTATTTTCTGTAGAACAGGGGCAGTATGAAACAATGTTCAACGGTTGGACTAGATGATCTCTGGAGATCCCTTGAAGCTTCAACCATTCTGTTCGTTTGACTCTAATTTCCACTGGTATCTGCCTGCCTGGTGGCCTACGTGGGCGCTCTCGAGGGTTGTGGGGCAGCCGGTTTGGGAGCTGAAGCTGCGTTCAGCAGGAGCAGCGGGCACGGAGGCAGCGCCTGCACAAACTCGGGTCCTCTCTTGCTTTTCTGAAAATTTTACTGCTCTTTCTTGATACCAGTTCCAAGAGCAGAGGGTGCAGATGTGGCTGGGCAACCTGTGCTGCTTCTGAAGGCAGCACTGGAGCCGATTCGTTACGGTCTCACCAGCCCTGAATCATTGTGGCCTTGGTGGCCTTAATCTCTGTGTTTCAGCATCCTCATCAATAACATACAGAAAATAAACTCTCTCTCTACCACGCGCACGCGCTTGGGATGAATTAAGCCTTGTTAACAGCATGAGACAAGCGACAGCATTGGGGCTGAACTAAGATGAATGTGTTCCCTGAATGCTAATTCTGTCTTTTTATCCTTCTTAAATGTGTGTAATTTAGTGCTCTCCAGCATAAGCCAAAATTTAGAAGGCCCTGGAATCGCTTACCAAGGGTAGAAACATTCACTGAGCACCTATAATTTTGCTGCAACTCACAAATACCAAAAAAAAAAAAAAAAATTTTTGGTATAAGGACTTGGAAAAAAATTCATTCTTGGCAACAGCCTTTTCGGTTCAAATTATTTAACAAGGATTTCACAGTAACTTCTCTGGAAAGGCTCTCTAAGTAAGATGGCAATATTACATGCAGACAGTGGTTTGTAAAAACTCCAAAAATAGCATTACTTGTTTAGGAAAATGTGTTCTATAGGAGAGTGATATAAGGAATGGTGTCCCATATATTTTTGCTTTTGTCATGATTAAACCACCCTCCATGCATCTGTATCAACATCTGCCTTTCAGCTCAGACTGGGTTTGCGTCATTAAGGCCCCCATTACAGTTTCCAAATTAAGAAGTACATATATGTGTGTGCGTGTGTGTGTATATATAGAGATATTATTTAAGTACAAGTTCCTGCTGCACGGAAGGTCCCTTCCTGCTTGCGTCACCCTGTGCACACTGTCCCCACCCAACAAATATTTATTAGTAATGAAGGAGCAGTATCAAGGTGCTGTCCCGTCCTCTCCTGCCAAAATGAGCAAAATTATCCATTGGTCATAGTTCTCCCCCAACCCATTTTTTCACATGACCGCCTTTCATTGCAGGGCAGTTTCAAGGTAATAAACCAGATGCGAGAGCAAAGACGAGACCTGAAGTTTGGGAATTTATTTGCTCTAAGTAAATTCCTGGCTTCAGTTCTGTATTTGAGCACACGTTGCCTCTAGCATCACTTGCACAACCCTTTTTCTGAAGGTTTGCTCTGCCGTTCTCTCCGTTAGTGCCCGCTCAGAACAAGGCTCCTTCCCAAGGCCCTTCTCCACCTGCTGCAAATAGTCCCAGCAGATCAAGGATTCGTGGTAGGGGCCAGCTTTTTGCCAGCAGGATGTGTAGGAAGCAGAAGATTCCCAGACGCATGGAAATTCGAGTTCAGTATGGAACAAAACCCATCCCACAGCACTGAAGATGCAAGCCCTGAATTGCAGCGTGGCCCAGGGTTAACACTGCTTGTGCCCTGGAAGCGATGAAGAGAAAATCCCTTTGATTACATGATGCTGTAGCTCTGAACTTCCCTAATTTAATTATTTTATCTAGTCATTTGCAGCTGGAGGAAAATTTGTTGCTGATCCCATAATTAAAGAGCAGAGGAGGAAGGGCAGCTACTTACATTTTTATTACGTTATAAAAGTTATTAAGACCAGCTAGAGGTTGCCAATAGCCAAGATGTCATTTAAAATCATTTTATGTGCTTGATCCAATATATGGAATTGAAAAATCTAAGCAAAGCAATGCTGTATAAATGAAGCAGCTCAGTGATTTACAAAGCACTGGAAAGCTTCTGGCGCTTTAATGTGTCGAAAGCAGGTCAAAACCTATTAGCCTTTTTTTATTATAATCATCCTTTCTCTCTCTTTAATACGCCATCTGGCCGCTGGATGGGCAGATGGCCTGTTCCTTTAGACACGAGTTAAAGCGCTTTCATCGGTATGTGCAAGTCCCCTAAATGAAACACCCATTCCTTTCTCCTCATCGTATAGGTGGTTGGTTAAAAGATTCCAGCAATTTGCTCAAGAAAATCAGTAGCATACACTGAGCAGCTACAGCAAAAAATTGCATTTATACCTAACCATTGGCTTTTATCGTGAAATATCACATGAGACTTCTGAGAAGTTATTTGCACAATCTATACAACACATCTGTGATAAAACCCTTTATAGAAATTTTAGTTAGTGTGTGATTTTAGAATCTTCCTACTTCTCTTGGGCTGGTTTGTACACACTTGTATAAAGTACATTGCTTCAGTAACACGATTTGTTAGGTGAAAAAAACAAAACATACAAACAAACAAAAACAGAAGCCATTTTCTGAATAAATAAATGAATAAATAAATAAATGATCCCTCCTTAAAACCCCCAAAAGAAGTAGGACAAAGTGGGAAAGCCTGAAAGCGGAAACTCACTTTGATAAAATAAATGAATGCAGACGTAGACGAGGGAGGGTCAGACAGAAGGGCCTGGAAGCAATCCGAAAACTCAAGATGAGGCAAACAAAAGCAAGCGGCCAAGAGTAAGTGTGCCTAAGTGCAGGCCGAGACAGCGGAGGACTTACTTAAAAGATCATTTCTTTCCTTAATCCTCTCGAGTGCCCTGGAGAGTGGATGTGAGCGGGGGTCGGACTCCTGGCAAGCGCCGGCTGCCGAACAGCAGCTCTTGTGCGTCCAGCCCGATGCCCGGCACGTCACCTTCTCACTGTATTTTAGGCTGGACCCTGCTCAGCACCTCCACTGGAATCCCAGCCCTACCCCGGGGAAGGCACAGGTTTACACCGGGCACTTTATTTTGCAGTGTCAACACCCTGTAGAGGATTGCCCTGGCTCCACAAGGGGCATCCTGAGCGCGCGGCGGTCACCCCATGTCCCGCAGGGCCCTTCGAGGCCAGGCGGGAGCTCCCAAGACAGGCGCTGAAGTAAAAGGTCATGAAGTTTCTCCCTTGGCCACAGAAGGGGCTGAAAGCGGCGGCATTTGGCACAGCTGGCTGCGCCCAACAAAAGGCACGTTGTGTGCCCGGGATTCCTTCTAGCACAAGCGTGTGTGTGAATGAGAGACACTCAGGCTGACAGCGCCAGTGAATGTCAAAGCTTAGTCATTTTTCCTCAAAACAGGAATCCAAGATCTGATGGGCTTAAATAAAATAAATAAGTTAAGGCCCTTTGTATTGCTCAAGTTTCACGCTCCATCAGAAATGACACCGATGTCACTCACTCAGCCCATAAATTTTCTTAGCCATTGGAGATGTGGATGAAACTGGACCCCTCCTGGAAGGAACCTGACTCAGCACGTTCCACAAGGCTGCATTGCTGTTCCTGCCACTTTCCCACCAAGCAACATCCTGAAACACCCCAGCCCTGATCTGAGGATGTAGCCTCCAACAGTGCCCTCCTCTGCTGCACAGTATAGCTAATGCCATATATTTTTTTCTTCCAGTTTCTCCATTACTGCTTGAATAGGATCTGGCCAATTTACCAGAAAGCTCCCAGACATCTGGGCTTCCTCCTACAGCGTTCTTCAGAGGGTATTAAAGTGTTACAGTGCAGGGTTAGATTGGGTCAAGATAGGTATTAAGATAGGATTCTGGAAAAAAAAAGTGTGTTTAAGACAGTTTTAATTTAACAAGGGAATACAAACAGCAAGAGATGATAAGGAGTAGAAATATTTGAGTGTGGCTTCCCAGATCTCTATAAACTGGCAGGCACAGCACACTCGAGGCCAATCTGCAGCTGCCCTGAGCCCAGGGCAGCAGGCAGCAGCCACCTCCTGCGTTTGATTTCCCTGATCAACTCCGGCGCAAGAAATGCAGCGCTCCTGCCACTCCTGCACGCCAGGTCCGCGGGGTTTCCTACAACACGAACCACAGTATTTTTAGATTCTCTCAGTCACTCAGTACCTCTGTATTCCTCGTGGAGACTTGGATAATGCTGAAAGGCACCAGGGCAAATTTACACATAGGCGTAAGTTATGTGTAAGGATGAACTTTAAAGTTTTGAGGAGCGTGTGAGCTGAAGAAGCAGCTCCGGTCACCCCGGGTGGCAGGACCCCAGGGTTGGGGATGGAGGCTCCAGCCGCCAGCATGCAGATAAACAGGAGGAACCCGAGGGCAGGGACAAACAAGGAGCTCAGCAAGGTGAATAATCCCTCACCCTGCTCAGACGGGCTGCTCAGGGGGCCTCAGCACACATCAACCTGCCTCTGGGGCTGCCCTGGCTTAGACCCTGCAGCCAGTGGCTGATTCATCTTTAGGCACCCCCACATTTTTTTCACAACTCTCTGTAAGAACCATTATCTTTTTTTTTTTTCTCTCTGATACCTCCCCCTAAACACAAACACAGCATTTGGCATTAACCCCACAGGTCTCCTCCTGTTGCAGGAATTTCATTCTATTCAAATTCAGCAAAGGGCCCCCAAAACTGGTGTGGGGACAGGAGGGAGGCTGGTGGCCTGGTGCAGGCCTAAGCCTGATCCCTGCAGAAACTGGCTATTCCTGAATACGTGACACGGATGGAGGCAATTTTCTTGCAAACGCGTAATCCGTGTCCAGTTTTCTAGTATTCCCTAAGCCCTGGGAGACCAGGAAATCCCAGTCACTAGCCAATCTCTCATTATCTTAAAACCGAAAACCTTGTTAATGTCTTTACCTCGTACTCTGGAAACGTGCCCAGCTCCTTCTTGCGTTACTTACTTCAGCTGATGATTTTGGCAGGTCTTTTTCCAGATCTTGGCTACTGTTCCTTGAGGAAACTGTACCTGACCCTCATATGTTGTGGCTGGATCTGTCCTCAGCCTTGGCTCCATGCTCCATTATTCTTGTTAACAGACTAAAAACCGTAGAGGAGTGAAGAATTAAACAGCATGCCATACAGAGGCCGCAGCCATCTAAAATGGATTAACTTCTTCAGCATGTTTTCATTACTTAAGAAAACATTTCTGAGCATATCTATGTAATAAAAACACTGCGAGCACTTACAGCCGGCTCCTGAAGCCTAGTTTAAAAATTGCTTTATTGCAGTGAATCTCCCATTGCAACACCCAAAATGCCTTTTCCTCCAGCCCTGCTCACCATACATTGTGCTATGCCAGAGACACCATGGGCACCTCTCTAAAACAAGTGCTATATTTAAATCACATAGTTATCTCGCCCTTGGAGAAGCACAGCTGCTGTTCTGCACCAAGCACACGGCCGCACTGCCAGGCTGGGCCAGGTCTGCCCTTTCCAGGCCGGACGCGGCAGGGACGTGGGGCAGCGGGGCTGGAGGGGAGTCCCCCTGCACACGCATCGGGCGCCGGCACCAGGCACAGCCCTTCTCTAGACAGCCCTTCAATAAAGTCTAATAAAGCTGCCATTTACAAGCACCCGAAGCTTCTCCGCAGTTATCCAGCATGAGGTTCGCTAGACAAAAGACTTCAGAGCCAGCACCTTATCCTTTATTAGAAGTATTGTTAAAGGTCAGTGTGGGATCTTTTGAAATTCAGAGCGTTTTACGGGGCTTCCTTGTTTCAAACGGTGAGTGAAAAAGCTTTAGAAAACCAGAGCAGCCTCCCAGCCAGCCTGCTGGCTTGCACAAAACCTCTGGGTAATTTATAACCAACACCCAGCAAGACCCCTCTGCTTAGACGCAGGCGAGATGACTGGGCTGGGGTAGAAGGGACAGGGCAGGCATGAAGCAGGGAGCAGAAATGGCAAAAAGCCAACCAGGGGCCATGCAAGCCAGTAC
>VWPW01009971.1:7234-19009 GCA_013389825.1 Crypturellus undulatus
CGAGCGGCCTCCTCCGCCCCCTCCCGCCCGAACTCGGGCCTTGCCCCGGCGCCCCCCTCCCCCGCGTTGGTGCCCAGGGGGGTCCTGGGGGCCCGGGAGATCTCTCCTTCTCTGCGAATCCCCCCTTTTTTATTATGATCCTCTTTCATATCGTATTTTACCCTCCTGCTGATCGCAGAGAGAGCCCTGAGGAGCAGCTTCCAGCTCTTCCCCCTTTCCGAGGGGGCTCTGTGCCCCGGTGGGGTTGGGCCCGCAGCGGTTGGGTGCTGCGGGGTGATGTTTATTCCTGCCCGACAGCGCCTGTTTCCTGGTGTCCCAGGGAAGTTGGGAGACGCGTTGAGGAGGCAGAGCAGTCAGCCGTGTCCGTAGTCTCCTTTACTGTTACATCTGCTCAGTCAGGGAACCTCTCTTTGCTTTTTCTTTTACGAGCTTTCTGCAAAGCAACGTGTAAGAAAACACATGCCTTGAAGGAAAACGTGGTTCAAAGCCCACAGAATGCACACACAAACAGGGGTGAAGTTTTATGCCTTATTTTTTTAAGCTGGGTTTGGAGAATATTCCAGTAGATGGTGATACAGGAGGATTTGATTCTTTATCTGATCTGATTCTCTAGTTATTAATGCTAACTAATGAAGCAAAGTTGTTAGAAACTCATCACAATCAGAGCTTTGTTAAGGTAATACTATTAGATGAGAAAGATCTCCACATGTATGAACAGCAGAGAACTAGATAGCAAATCTTTGGAGACTTGAATCTTTGGAGATAACTTGAATAATATATGTAAGCACAGAGAGTACCTATCTCTGTGCCTGGTTTTACTTTGTTATGCAGCAATAAGATGCTCTGGTTGCTTAATAAACACATCCTGGCCATGTTAAACTAAAATAATTTAAAAATCTTTTGCTTGGGTTTTTTGTTGTTAACAGCCTAGTCAACCCTGGAATGAGTTGCCTTCATGTGGAGCGACACTGACTTACTCAGAGGAAAATGTAGTCAGAACATCTAGTGTGTCACGTGATAAGCTTTAATTAAAATGATTTTATCTTTGGCTGTTTTTCAGTGCCAGGTAGTTGATTCTTAATCACTCGAGTTAACTTTTATGGTGGCTAACAAAGGGCAGCATTATTAAAGGGTTTCTGTAGGAGATACCCTGTCCAGCTGGAGGTGTTTTGAGCAAACACTTGGCTTGAGGAACTATTTGTAGTTGGCAGCTGAATGCAGGCCAAATTCAGGGTCGCAGTGCTGGGCTGCCCCAGCGTTGAACAGTGCCTGGTTAACTCCCATATAAGCTGATAATGTTACCATCTCTTGATCTAGGTTGTAGCTGCTGTGTTTTCACGTAGTTTAACATGATGAGGACATGGTAATCATAATATTTGGGTTGATAATAAGAATTTCTTTTGGGGGCACGTTAACATGCAGAGCAAAATTATTGACTCTGTAGCCTGCTGTAGTTTTCCTGAGTATTATTTAGCTTAATTTTTAATTAAAAAGCTTGGCAGCATTTAATATAGTTCTGCATTCTGCTTAATGCCTGCTTTCATTCTTGGAGTAGTTAAAATACTTAGGCTGAGCATGATAAGTTGTTTGCAGTGATTTTAAGATGTACTGAATTACAGCCTAAGTCTGTGAACATGTTTATGGAGTTCTGCTGGTGGAAAATAACTGATCCAGAGATTTAGGAGTCTCACATTGCCTTATTGTGAAATCTTGAATCCTCTGCTTACCTCTTTGTAGTTCTAAAAAGATTCTGTAGTTAAACTTGTTTTCTTCATGTGCTTTTTAATTAGATTGGCATAGAGAAAGAGTGTTTGTTCTTATTTATTCATTATTAATGTATTTAATTGTGTATTAAAAGCTGAAGTAATTCTGTTTTGGGTTAGCAAGTGGCTTGTTAGCATGGCTTTTGCCCAAAGGTTTAGTGTCAGCTCTTTTCTCCTTTTCTGATATACATTGTGACTTAAACCCTCTGTCAGAAATTTGGTAATAGTAATCAGCATAGTGCCTTGGCACAGCACTTGCAAATGCATCTTAAAAATTACTAAATATGACTTTTTTTTTTGGTCTTCCTCTTCCCGCTTCAGTTAAGCACCTGCAACAAGGTAGATGAGTGTCAATATACTGACAAACAAGAGTCTTAGCTCGTAAGATAATTACAGAGTTTAGGAATGGGATCTTGTATCAGATCTGAAAGAAGCAGAGAAGCAGGGACTGCTAGAAGAGGCCTGTTCATTCGAAAAGCAGACTCTTGCATTAGGAAAGAAGCTGAGTTTATTGTTTTTAATTGTCACCTCAGTTCCAAAGGGACAGTCCAAGTGCATGGTTTATGTCGGGGGGGTGAGAAGGGGTGTGATCAGCTGTTCTGTGTCTTGTTGCCACCTATGTTTCTTTGCCCCTTACTGTCACTTCTCATCCATTGCTTATTTGTATAGGTGCTGTCACTTCTGTTATGGAAATGTGTAGTTTATTTGTGAAGAAAATATAAAACTGAGCATTGTTAGGAACCGTGCAGCAGGCTTGGAAACCCGGATATCTGACAGGATGACCCAAGCCTGGTCCTCTGTGGCTACAGAGCCTTCAAGTTTTGAGTGGGAGAGGCTGCTTTCTCATTGGTAGCGGTCTAATCTTTTTCTCTTAAACTAATGATGAGTACAAGCTACTTCTGACTACTTCATGACTTCTGGCAAAGCTGTTTTCCGTACTATTCCAGCAGTAGAAATTGGGTGGAAAAGTGCAAGTCTAGAGGTTTTACCTCACTTTGTTCTTGGGCCTGACTGCTCACTGGGAAGCTTCCAGGAGTGGCTTTGTGTTCTTGAACCCCGGTTTTTTGGTGCCAAGAAGGAATAGCAATTCAGTGGCATGTCCCAAATTTAAGGTTAGGAAGTGTGATGAAACACTGATGTCAACACCCTCCTTTTGAGAGAAGGAAAAAAAAAAAAAAAGTGTTTCTGGTGACTGGATTTTCACTTTTTTGGGGTAGATGCTGAGGAGGCTACGGGTGGAAGGAGAACGTGTGTTGAGTGTCCCCCTCCTCCCCACCCCACAGCGAAGCATAACTGGCACTACCAGCTGCTTTTTTATTTGGCTTGGGATAAAAATACACTGAACAGAAGAACATCTTCTCTTGACAAAAATACTAACAGAAGCCATAATCTTTAGAGAGATCCTGTTATTTCTTTCTCTGTTTAACCTTGTAGCTTAACTGTGTTTTGTTGTGATTAACTTAGCTATCAAAAAGCTACCAAATTTATTTTAAAACAAATTGCTTCCCAGCTTGTTGGAGGCTTCATTCTCTCCTGCAAGCTGGCTTTCCAGTTGTCTCAGTTCACACTAATACTTTTATCAAAGTTTGTCTTTGTGAAAACTTTTGAGTAGAATAAGAATTTTGATAATGGTGTTTGTATGTTCAGAGAGGCCAAAAAATGGTTTAAAAGATAGAGAAGCAGAGTTTCACTTTTACTATCTAGTGACTCGGATCTCTTGTATAGAACTTCACTAAAAATGCTACTGGAGAATCAGTGTAGCAAATATTATCCAAAAGCTAATTTTCATTTTAATCTTGTCAGATCCAAATATGCCTGCATGGATGTTGAAATTCTTCTAATGGCAGAATGAGTTTTGAATATTGTATTGAAGAAAATAGGATTGACAGGGTCTTACTGGGGTAAAAAAGCAGAGATTAGTGTTTGTCCCGCTTTACTTCTCAAAACAGGTTTTGCTTGCAGCTGGTTTGGGGGTGTGGTCGCACAGCTCCTGTTAATGAGCTTTAAGCAACTAATTCGTTTTCCTGAGAAGCTGGTGAATCTATTGCCTAACCATAGGTGAGCGCATATCCTGATGGAAATGGATAAATGTCTACTCTTACAAACCCTTCATGGTCTCAAAAGTAGTGTTCTCAGAAATGAAGGAATAGAGGTAATTTGTAGGAAACCAGTTTTTCCTGCATCTAGTTCTGTCACCACGTGCCTTTTCTGAATAGTGGGTGTCTCAATTTAACTGTAACCCAGTAAACTGTAGTGGGTACTAGAGACTAACAGGACAGTTGTCTCCTGAAAATGAGTGATGAAGGGAAATGTTAACTCTTTAGGTCACACACGGGGATGGCTTCTAAACTTTCTGAAAGGGTGGTGTTGCTCTGAGTCCTGTTTGCCTTCTGAATTGTGAGCTCTTTGAGGAAGAATTTGAATTCAGAGTTTGAGGGGGGGAAAAAATGCATCCTTTTCTCCTCCTCTCCCAAAGTTTTCTTTTTTTAATCTTTAACTCAAAAGTCTTGCTTGCAGTACCAGCCAGTTTTTGTCTGCAGTTTTTAACGTCTTTGCAATGTGATGTGAAAAGAAATGGTGTTTATATCTGAAACGCTTCGATTAGCAGTCTCTGCTAGCTGCTTGTAAATGCAATAAACTTTATTCAGGCAAAACTTAAAGGCCATAGTTGTGTTCTGGAACTGTGATGAGGCTAAGGAAATGCCTCCTGCAAGTGTGGTACCACACTGTCACCTTTGAATTTGAAATCGGTGGCAAATTAAGTAAAGTGATGAGGGTGGCCCTAAGGGAAGTGATTTTGGGCAGTTCTGTGGCTACTGAAATGATATGTTGCTTAAGACAAAGTTTACTGGTAGGCAGGTTAAGTTCCAGTCCAATAACAAATTTGAACCTAAGTTTTCATGAAAATGATATATATAAGTAATTACAGCATTATGATGTAAAACAGAAGACTGATGTCCTCAGCTAACATGTAGTGCTGTGTTGAATAGAGTCAGAAGACATATTCTTTTTGTACATGTTTCAGGATGCATGAGGCGGGTAAACCTGGAGTTTACTGCTCTTTCCTCCACAGATTGTCAACTGAAAATATTCAAAATGACTCCTTAATTCTGTTAATGCTTCCAGCAACTGAAGCTGAATTTCATTGCCTTTTCTCCAGGATTATATGCAGTTTTTATTTTCTGCTCATTTGAGATTTTCAGCAGAATTAAACTAGGCCTAGGATTCAATAGGAAAAAGGCAACCGTGCAGCACTTGTAGATGCAGTTCAGACTACAAGTTGACTTGTCTCATGCAGGAGGTACAAACCTCTGCTATCTTTACTGAAGGACTTAACCCTGCTTAAAAATTTTAAGGTTTGATGAGGAATAAATAGATTGTAGCTTTTGTTAACCTTCTAATGCTTTTTTTTTCCCTCTTTAATTTAGCGATCATGAACGGTGTGTGGTTGATAGCATTGGAGTCAGAAGCTCAGCTCATCCACGGAACAGGTGCTGTATACACAAATGCAGTAAAAAGATCCCTTGCGTGTAAGCTTGCTAGGTGCAAATCCTGCCTTCCATAAGGGAAGTGAAAAATGTGCACTAGCTGGAAGGAAGAGGAAAGAAGAAACCCTTGCTAGTAAGAATAGACATGAGGTGAAGCCAAGTTCTTTCTGCCACTGGGAAAGGTTCCACCGATGTTGCTTTTTGACAGGGCAAAACTTGATTCATTTTGTGGTAGGTAGGGCTCATACCTCAATCTTTCCCTGGCTGCTACATGCGAGGAAGGCATCTTAAAAGCCTGAAGGGATTTAAATTTAGTTTTGCGTAGTACTGTGAAGCTGTCTAGAGTTGTTTTCTTCACACTGTTGCTTTTAATAATCTGTACAATTTTTGCACAGTGGGTTTTTTAATATATAATGCAAAAATTGTGAAAACATGGCATATTGTGCTGCTAAGCTTGTGATTTCAGTTACTATGCACAGAGTGGCCAAGCAACAGCAGCTGTAGTTACCCTAACCGAGTTTCCTAACAGCTGCAACTTAGCCCCACTACAAGTATTTAAGCACAAACGTAATAGTATGCAATAATGTAGAGTAGAGGGCAATTAATTTCTTATTGCTCATCTAGCCACAGGAGTGGAAAAGAGTTTTGAGATGGCAGATGCTTTCCTAAGTGTAGACCACTGTGCAGAATGCTTGAAAGGTTGAGTGAAGAATTGCTGTAAGAAAGCTAAGGTAGAACATTTCCAAGGAGCTATTTGCATTTTGTTCAAGACTTTATTCATTCCTGGAGAGCAAATAAAAGGAATGTGGTACCAGAATGCTCTGATAGTCACAATATATTTATATTGTTAGCCAAGATTTTCCATAAAACAGGTTTTGGAATTTAAAAAAATAAAATAAAATGAGAATTTTTCTCTTTCAGCTTTTATTGCAGGTGTGTAAACTCTAGCTATCCTTTCAATATGAAACTATTAAGTGGGTCATAGTGGAGAAAAGAAATAGGAAAGTGATGAGAGATTTAAGATGGAAAGGAAAACTCATTAATCTGTTCTTCTCTTCTAGTCTGGTAGAGGCACCAATGAGGAACTTCCTGAAGTTTTAACCTCCACATTCATGTTAGTACCTGCATCATGGCACAGCAAGCAAATGTTGGTGAGCTCCTCTCCATGCTGGATTCTCCTATTCTGGGTGTTCTGGAAGATATAACAGCTGCATTCAAAGATAATCTCATTTGTGGTATGTATTCTCATACAGAACTGAAAGAAGGGTGTTGCTTCCAATAAAGACAGAATATGGCTTTTTCTGTGAAATCTACTCTTTTGCAAATGTGACTTGAAAGAAACTCAACATTTGGAATTCAAATTACTTTAAGGATGGAAGCTTCTCCTCAGTCCGTTTTCCTTAATAGCACACCTCTTGGAAGCCCTGTTATTTAACTCTTAAAATACTATTATAAAATGACTGGATTTTCCTGTGGCATAACCCTAGGTCATGAGATGATGAAACATACTTCAAGTGTGTTTAAAAAGAATTTGGTTTCCACTTCATGGAAACTGGTAGTATTTTGCTCATTTAGAAAAAAAAATCCACCAGCCCCTCCAGACTAAACATCAGATGCACATTTTCTTGGAAAAAAAAAGAAGTGCTGTTATTAAGTTGTCCCTTATGTTGCTGGAACTTTTTCAGAGGGTGAGAGCAGTGTTGCTCTCCCTAAGGTCTGAAATAGTTCTCCTTTTTTACTGTTGAAGGGAGATAATGCCAAGTTATTCCTGAACTCTATGCTTCTGTGCCTGTCTTTGGTAAAATACTCATGCAATTTGGACAACTCAAGTTATTTAAAGTTAAACAGTGCCACAGTAATTGTAAGTCATTAAATAATATAATTACCTGCCTACAGTGAGCTCAATACAGTTGCTTGAGTAGTTACTCTGGAGAGTGTAGTTGAGAGGTATCATTTTCTTAAAGGTCTGGTAGCACTTAAGTACTAGTTCTTCTTATAAATTACATAATAATTGTTAAAATATTGTGCAGCATCCCTCTAATGAGGAATTAATTTTTAATGTATTGAAAATGTACTTTTTTTCTTTTCTTGCTCCAAACAAACTGACAGACCGTGGGCCTATGCTTGTGAATAACCTGGTAGACTATTACCTGGAAACCAATTCTCAACAGGCGCTGCATATACTGTCCACGCTGCAAGAGCCTCATGACAAGGTAAAACAATCTTGATATCAAGTATGGCTGATTGGCAGTTGTTAGACTGGTATTAAAGAAGGCTTTAAATAGCATCAGTTAGAAGTCTGCTTTTCCATTCTCATCTAGAATTACCCTGTTGTAGAGATGCAGTATTGCTATAGTATGTATAGTTTGAAGGGGGGAAGAAGAACAGCTTCAGAAAAGAGACTTTGTTTTGTGTGTTCTTTAAACTAGCCCAGTTAAATTAAAAAAGCTTCCAAAGTGCCTTCCAAAACCTGGAGGGTGAGGGTTTTATTTAAATATTTAATGCTGCCTGTTTGCAATGTAACTTCTGCTTGTTCAATCTAGCCTAAAAGAACTTAGGGATTGGGTGAAAATGTAAACATTTTTAAGTACATTGAAAAAACTGCACTATAACTTGTTTTACTTCTGCCTTATTTATTTACTTAATAATTTAAGAAGCGCTTTGAAGTGCATTGGCTGATTCTGGATAGAATAGTTTGCATTTCACCCCAAGAAGACTTGAATTTATTGTTGGGTTTTCTTTGTCCCTGATCCCCTATGTTTATAAAATACTCATAATTTCCATAAATGACAATAGCAAACTGCTGAATATAGAGGCTGATGAAAAAGAACATACACCAGCTAAATACAAAATAATTTTTCCTTCTACTGCTCGCCACAAAATCCGGTTTCAGCACCTACTGGACAAAATTAATGAATACATGGGCAAAGCTGCTACCCGGTTACCCACACTCTCTCTCCTGGGCCATGTGATAAGACGACAGCCCTCTTGGAAACATAAACTTTCTCAAGCACCTCTCCTTCTATCATTACTTAAGTGTCTCAAGGTAAGAACTGTCAGTGTTGTCTGTAAAACATTGTGCACGAGAGGTGAATAAACATACTTGCAGCGCAAGGAATTTGTGTTCTCTGTTGGTGTCATTTGACTAAGTTCTAGGAAAAGAAGAGAGAAAATGTTGATTAAAATGTTGAGAATGTTCTCCCTGTCTACTCAGGTGGGCTGGAGTCATGTCTTCTAGATGGTGTCAGTCCTGTTACTGCTGACAGTCATGTCAGCTAAAGATCTCTGTCACTGTATAACTTTGAGTTAGGGAAATTTAGTTAGGGAAATTTAGAAATTTCCCTGCTTTCTTGCAGACTTGCTAGAGTACAAGGAAGTGGTTTCTCCGCATGCTTTGGTTTTCCCCTCTGCAATTTTATCTATTCCCATGCTATACAAATGTGGGTATTACAACACTGGTTAAATGTAGAAGATGTTTTGAGACCTAGAGTACAGTCAGCCCTATCATTTAATGTGATAGTCAAGAATTAATATCAGTCATATAAGTCACATTAAAATGCATGACTTAGTCATGTGCCAATGTTCTTTAAAACAAAAACACAGGAATTCCCAACTGTCAAAAATCTACTAGTACTGTCCTGGGAAGTCTTGACTTGTCTGACAAACTTCTGTTACCCTTTTCAGTGGTTCCAAGTGTGAGAGGAGTGAAGTACATGAGGAAGCTGGTAGGAGTAGAATAGAGATGTATTCAGAGGGACAGAAATGGACACAAATGTGTGGTGAAAGGGTCTGTCTGCCTGAATGAGAATGAAGGAGGTAGACTATTTGAAGGAAGAAAAATTCATGATGTGTATCACAGCAGCCTGAGGGGCTCCTGAGAAGTACTAAGAGCAGCTCAGTGGCTTCTGACCAGAGGCTGCCTGTGCTCTGTACACCCCTCTCCTGGCAAAGCAGAGGAAGCCCTTGCTTGGCAGCAGTGCCTGAGGAAAGTGCTCCTTGAGCTGGGAAAATAACTAGGGGCAAATCCAGGAAAAGATTGAAACATGCTCTGTGTCCGATCCCCAAACCTGAGTCTGTGTTACTGTTTCATCTAGCTGAAGACTTTTACTACCACGTTCTTCCAGTGTAAGTCCTGGAGATGCGACTATTGTTTGAATGAGAGCTTTATGCAATATTTAGCAGCTGGAGTCATCAACCAGGCACTGTTTACACTTGCATACCGTGCAGCAGGGCCTACATCTGGTCTCAGGATTTCAACAGTACTAAGGTTTTTTGGTTCATGCCTCAATCTCTCAAACAGATCTGCTAGCCCTTACTTCAGTGAAGCATTAAATTATATAGTTTTGTTAATTATAATTTTAATCACAGCAAATCATTTATCCTGAAAATTACTGTGACAGTATGACAGGTAACTCATTTGCAAGTTGCACAAAAATAAGTTTGCAGTCATTTAGATGTTCATGCTAAAGATGATGTTTAAAAGGTGTTTGATGCTTGTGCTAATAATTAACCAACATCCTTAAATATCTTGATGAGACTTGGTTTGCTTGGCCTCTGAATGTGATGTATTCACAGCTCTGGGAAGGGAGGGTACCGTATAAGATGCATCACATAACAGTGATTTATATATATATATGTGCATATATACTCTTTGTGGAGCTATGGTAATGTGTCCTTTTTAAGTCAATTCTTTGTACAGAAAAGCAGTAGTTAAATAAGAGAATAGTAGCATCTGTCTTAGGTTTATTCTAGGTGTAAGAGACAGGAATTGTAGTTCGTTAAAGTATGCGGGGTTTAGGAAGGGCTCTTTCGAAGTAGAGTGTTTTTCATGAGGGTGATGCAGTCCTCACTTCATCCTTAGTTAAAATAGTTGAATTTATTCTTTCTAATACAGTTATTTTCCCTTCTTGCAGACTGACACAGATGTAGTAGTACTCACCACAGGTGTTCTAGTGCTAATAACCATGTTGCCAATGATTCCTCAGTCTGGCAAACAATATCTTCATGATTTCTTTGGTATCTTTGGCCGTCTCTCAGCCTGGTGCTTGCAAAATTCAGGTGAGATTTCAATATTTGAGGCAGGTATTAGGGAAGTTGAGATTCCCAGGTATGAATGGGGGGGAGGGGGGCAGAAAGAACATGGAAGAGTTTCTTTTGATGTGTGGTTATCAATAGTCATGAAAGTGTTGGTAAAATTAGTGTCTTCAGTTCTAACAGGAGTTCCAATTAGTTGGTTTTGCTAGACTTGTTCTCAGTGTCATATGGTTTCATGAAGCAACACTATGTTAAGCATGGAAAGATGCTATTTCAAGGGCCATTTGCCACTGCCAAATAAGATTATAACTGACAGGACAGAAAAACAGCTAACAAGAGTCTACTCAAGTCTATTGTGATTGTGGAGATGAGTGTTTAGTTTTTATCTTTAAAGTGAAGCAACTTAATTTGGGTTATTACTGTTATTTAATCATTCAATCTTGCAAATTCTGCCTTGCCTCTTCTCAGAGAGAGCGTTTGTTAGCAACTATTCTTATCTCTGAAGACTTGTTTCATTTAGTATTTCAAATATAAAAGCGCTTTGCTTACATTCTTGAAAGTTTTCTTCTTTTCTCTGATGTAATAAAAAAAGATTCTGACTATTTTTTTTCCAGGTCATGTGGCAGAGATTTATCTTGTCCATCTTCATGCCAGTGTTTATGCTCTCTTTCATCGTCTTTATGGAATGTATCCTTGCAATTTTGTCTCTTTTCTGCGCTCTCACTATAGTATGAAGGAAAACTTGGAGACCTTTGAAGAGGTCGTCAAGGTAAGATGCTGCTTACCTCCATATCATGTGAGACAAAGGAATTCATAGCTATAAAAAGGCAGTTTTCTGCCAAATTAAGACACTGCATTGATTTAACTGAGGGCTACTCGAAGAGAATCAAAACATGCTGTTGGAGGACAGAAATCTCATTTGGAAGTAAATGAGTTGTTAGTTTTATGTTAAATTTAAGACTTTGGTGAATTGAGATTAATAGGGTGACATTCAGCTTTGTATAGTTTAGTGTAATCAGAAAATGTTGTATGGATAATGCCTTTTTTTTCCTTTTTTACTTATCCAGCCAATGATGGAACATGTGCGAATTCATCCAGAATTAGTGACTGGATCTAAGGACCATGAACTGGACCCACGAAGGTATATATGTTCACTGCTATTATGAGCAGCTTTTAGCTGTTTTTAGTTTATAAGCAGATTTAGCTGGGTTATTTTGGCAGGCCTCCAGCAAAAACTTGTTTGTCAACAACAGTGTGTGCCTGTGGTGTTTTGCCATCCATATTCATAGGTAACCAGGTAAACATAGAATTTCATCATCTAGGCTTACAGCTGGCATGAAGAAGCAAACACTGTTGTGATAGGTCATCGACAGCAGTGTTGGGGCTCTCAATTATTTTTTGTCTGGTATAGAAAGTTTGCTCCTTACAGTTTACTTTTATTTTTTTTATTACATAAAGATCAAGCCTCATAAAGTTCCCCTCTCCCACTT
>VWPW01009971.1:19147-40116 GCA_013389825.1 Crypturellus undulatus
AAACCCAAAAAACAAAAAAAAAAAAAAAAAAAAAAAAGCTTGTAATTAAGCGTAAAGAAACTGCTCTTGATGTGCTTTTTTGGCTTCAGACTTGGGTCATGTTCTATTCTGTGGTTTGTTGAAGTACTTGGTGGGTTTTAAATGCATCAAATGGCTTCAGTGTGTTTGTTTTGATACCTAGATATTGGTTCAGTTAACAGATCAATTCTTTTAACAGGTATGTCTTAACATTATCAGCTGTATTAGTTTTCTTTAGAAATAGGCTCATTTGCCTGCAGCAGCACCACTTGCTGCTTTTCTCTTGTCTCCACAGGCCCAGCCACAGAAGAGGAGAATTTGACTCTTGTTCCTGCACAGTAGTGCTCTTGCCCTGCTTTTCAGAGCCACTAGGAAAACACTACTTAAATGGGAACCTATTGACTCTCACAATTATCAGTTTTGCAGGCTTCTTCAGACAGGGAGAAAGGGGAATGGGAGGAGGGCAGTACTGCTGAGGAGTATAATTGGCACTAAACTATCAGTTGAAGCCTCTTGAATTGGTATCCTGCACAAAATACCTTACATTCCAAAGGGACTCTGCTCTTAGTAGACAGCCTTCTGTACTTTCTCTTCTTTACAGTGAAGTTCCATCCACTCACGTATTGGTCAGACCTGATTTGGATGCTAAATTTAGTGAGAAAAGGTTTTCAGAATGAAAGAAATGAGAATATGCAAGCATTTCCCAAACTTGAGGGACAAAAAGAATACACACCTGAAACTGGCATTGTAGATGGTGATTGCTTAAGTCACTGCTGGCCTATCTAAATTTTGACAACCAACATCTGAGTCTAGTTGAGCTGCTTTCTACAGCCGTTGAAGCTCAGGATCAACCAAGTCTTCGTATGCTGTTCCTCCTTTCCAGAGTGCTCCATGGCAGACCCCTATGGATCTCTGTGTCACAGCTGTTTGTCTCCAAGTTGGAGACCTCCCTCTTACAAGTCACCTGCTTGCAATTTCTGTATGCCTTGTTCCAGTTTTGGCTGGCAGCATGCAAAGCTGACTGGAACAAAAGAGCCATCCTACAAGCCAATTCCTGATATCTCCAGGAACCTTTGTTTGTAACAATAATTGACTAACTTACTCTTTTGGATCCAAAAACTGTCTGCAGGTGGAAAAGACTAGAAACTCATGATGTTGTGATAGAATGTGCCAAAATATCCCTGGACCCTGCAGAAGCATCGTATGAAGATGGCTACTACTCTGTGTCTCGGAAACTCTGCACAAGCTTAAAGCATCATCAAACTGACCCTGGTGCCAGCCATTGCATTGACACACAGAGCAGCTATGGTAAGATCTGCCTGACACCTAATAAATACTGATTTCCTGGAAGAAAATTGGCTCAGTTAGCACTGAGGCATCTTACTAATTTGTGTGACTAAAAGTCCAGTTCTTATACACCAGCAAATAACTTTTGATTCTAAAAAAAAATGTGTTCTGGTCATGCAGTTGGCTGTCAAAATCTTTCCCTGTTACTGCTTCAATATTGTCTCTTTCTTCCCTCCCCCATCCCTTAAGTTGTAGTCTGTAGTATGTTCAGTAGATACTTTCTTGGGTTACAAGAAAAGCCATTTGTTGCTTGTTGTCTGTGAATGTGTACACTGAATGCATTTGAATTGGCTTTATAAATCTTTAATACTAGTGGTGAGGGTCATATATATTTGTATTTGACATATAACACTTTCTTAACTTTCAGGAACTTCTACCCCTTATTCCACTCCTCGGCTAACACTATCGCAAATGCCAGGGCAGCTACCTCAGATTCTGAGCCCGCAATCAATGCGGCTGTCAACTGAGCCACAGCAGGTAACGCAGATCATAACGTGCAGCAGGCACCTAAGGAAGTTTGCACCTTGCTCTTAGCTACTCGTGACAATCTCAAAAATGTGTCTTTCTTAAAAATACTGTGAATCCATCAGGATTTTAAGTATGTTTCAGCTTTAATATTCGTTTATTTCCCTGTATCAGAACCTACATACAGATGTTTTGCAGTGTAGATGTACGTGAGCTTCACTGATCTGTACTTGTTGGGTATTGCTTTTTACACAGGTCACCATCTGGAGCCCTTCTGCAGTTTGTGGTATGACCACTCCACCAACATCCCCTGGAATTACCCCATCAGAGTCGTCCCAGTCCACATCACAACCATACAGCAAAGCTTTCAACACATCTGGTACGTGCTTCATTTCAGGATTAGACCTTCAGGATTTTTCAAAAATGTAACATAGAATTTTTGGCTCTATATTTTGCTGTCAGCTTCTTAAATGGCAATGCAAGGTTCTGCTTTCTGAAGGGCTCAAGTCATCACCTGATGGCATTGAGTGCCTAGTCACACAGTGCAGTACCTTTGCAAGCACCAAGATAGAAAATACCTTATAGTGAATTAAGGGCCAGATTTTGAAACTGGCTGTGTAGAAACTGTGTACTTTTATCTTGATAAATATTTGAAAAAGATCTAAGACCAAAGTGATTGAGATGATGCTTAAACATAAAATTCTCCACATGATATTTAGCTGAAACAAGGAACTAGGAGCCTAACTGAGAACTTTTGCTCTCCATTTTCAGCAGGGGGAAAAGGAACACCTTTGGGAACCCCGGCCACATCTCCACCACCAGCCTGCATTTCAGATGACTTTGTGCACGTTTCACTCCCTTCAGCTGCTGCCACGCCTCCTAAAAAGGTATGACACAATTTTTCTGCCAAGCAAACAGAGTTTCATTGTTTCCCACTGAACTGCCATATATGCAATGAACGCAGGCCAGAGAAAATCAAAGCAACAAACTTAATATTGTATTGCGAAAACTAATTCTAATGTAGACAACTTAGACTTTCAATTATCCAGTCTTCAGTACTGAGTACTGTTATATTGCTTTGTTGTTTAAGAACTGTCTGCAGGAATTTTCTGTCTGTGAAAATGTCCAAGAAATTTATTTCCACTAAGTTTCTGATGCAAAGAATCTGTTTTTATTTTTATTTATTTATTTATTTTTTCCTTCTTCCAGGAGGATAAAACAGATTCTGGGAGGCCTTTACTGTACCGACAGCAAAATGTCACAAATAGTGAGAAATCATTGGGTAAATGCGTTTTTTCTCTCCCCATTTTCAGTAACTTGTAATAAACAAAACCTTGCTTTATTGATGGATGTTCCAATTTCAAAAACCTTTTAAAATTATTCTAAAGCCATTATGGCAGTAAGTCTCAATTTTGTCCTATGATAAAGCTTGGCAAAATAGCAACTTTAAAACTAACTTTTTTTTTCTTTCCAGACACACCTGGTAGTAAAAGTTCAGTAACTTTAAGTGATCTTCCAGAGTTTTTAGGAGGTTTGTCTTTGGATGATAGTGCTGAAAAGGACAGAGATGAAGGTAATTTCTGTCATCATTCCATATACCCCATCTGATGAAATGTCTGTGATGTTGAAACACAAGATGAATAGATTGTGGTTGGTCATTTAGCCTTATGTGATACCTCTAATGTTCTAAGTACATTCTGGGTTACCTTTCATATGTTCAGATCCCTTCTCAGTGAGCTGTGTCATTAATTTGTGTCTTTTCCAGACCTACCATATGGAATTCTTGTTGCAACCTGTCTTGTTCCTTTGAAAGGTTGCCTAATGCTAAAGACTTATTCCCACACTTCAGGCTTATTCTCCTGAGTAAAAAATCTCAAATCTATTTTGTTAGGAAACAGCTGACTGGAATGAGAAAGAGCTTTTTCTGCCAGAACTTATTGTAAGAGCAGACAAACAAAAAAGTTCATAAGAGTATGAGTGAATGAATTAATAATCATTAGGCAGTTCAACAATATCTGTGCTCATCATAAGGCAGCCTCAGCTCTGTGCAGGGAGTTGCTGCAAAACTCTCATCCTTTTGATGATATCTCTGTAGAAACTGTAGTGTAGACTGCAAATGTAGACACCTTGCAGGATGTTTCCCTAAAGATGTTAAGAAGTCTGAGCATATATGGGATAAATGGACACCTAAGTCTTTCGCAGGAATTGGTTAGGGTCTAACAGGGAAATAGTGAAAAGAATCCAGTAACTAAGTGTGTTTAAGTTAATTTGCTAACTGATGTGTTTTCCCTCTTCATCACCCTTCTCAGATGCAATATCTAAAGAGATCTCCGAGATCACAACTGATGCTGAACACATGGTGCCTAGAGGAGGATTTGACTCTCCATTTTACCGCTCAAATGAAAATCTATCAGGCTCTCAAAAGAAGACCCATTCAGCAGTCTCTAGTGTCCAGGGACACAGTTTGACCTCTGAGCCTTTAATGTCTTCTCTGGACAAGCCTGGGCCTGAGAGTGCACGGGAAACACCCAAACAGACATTTACTCCCATAGACAAACCCTGTGGAGGCTCTGGTGAAAGCCCTGCTGGTACCAGGGAAGGAACCTCTGGGGAAACAAGTATCCTCACTCCCAGCCCTTGCAAAGTACCAGCACAAAGAAGAGTGGGCTTTGGGAGTGGGCAGCCTCCCCTATATGAGCACCTTTTTGAGGTTGCGTTACCAAAGACTGCCTACCTCTTTGTTGGCAAAAAGACTGAAGAGCTGCTAAAGAAAGCCAAGGGAAGCCAGGAGGAAGACTGCATGTCCTCTACTTCTCCAGTGGAAGTACTGGATAGACTGATACAGCAAGGAGCAGATGCACACACTAAGGAACTGAGCAAGTAGGTGACTGAAAGTCTTGGTTTTCCTTTTTGTTGGTTTTATTTTAATAGCTGTGCCTGAAAAGGGGCTGTTTGGAAACCCAGAATGAAACCATCTCCTGTTACCCACCCTAGGAGCTATGGAAGGGTAACTAGTTTGCGCAGTATAAAAGAATCTGTGGCCTTAGGGCTATTACTATCTTTACGGAGTGAACTTGGGATGAAGAGCAGGGCTGGTGACTTCTTTACACATGTGGGTTTGGTGCCTCTGTTGGAGGAATGTGCTAGTTTATCAAGCTAAGTTCCGCACTAGATTATCAAAAGCAGAATGAAATGTGGAGGCGAAGAAGACTGATACTTTCTTCTTGTTGTTATAAGGGAAGCTAACAAACAGAAAGCCAGATTTAAGGGTTATATTCACCTGCTGCTTTTCTTTTTCTCTCATTATCCTGTATTCAGCTTTGTCTAATATTGTTTTCTATGCTCAAGAGAATTTTTTCCGCTGTGGCCTATAAGAAATCATGTCCTTCACCATCAGCCTTTGCAATGCACCTCCTTGTAAGATTCCTCCTTGTTGTTGCCTTCATACCAAATGACAATAATTGCTCTTTTATTAGACTATAAGCTCTTTTGAGATGGGACTCCCATTTTTAAGTTAATGTAGAGCGCTTGCATATTTAAACACACTGGCTAATACTGCATTTTCACTTTCAGACTGTCTCTACCAAGCAAATCTGCTGACTGGACTCACTTTGGAGGTAAGGAAATTTCTCTTATATGTTTTAGCAGTCTGTTCCTCTCACACTTGCTTAAAAAAATTACTGTCACTTTTTTACTAGTGCTGCAGAGAGACAGTGCCCTCCATTAAACCATGGTTTATTTGCTCAGTGGATAGGCACCTACATGCCAATGCAACAGGCTTTTCTTTTTTTTTCTTTTTTTCTCTGAAAAATGAAAACTGAACTCCTTGCAATTCTAGAGGCTTCTAGTTTTGGACCACTTTAATATCTGTTAGCCTTGAGAAGGATGCTGATCCTGCAACAAACCTTTCTGTTCTGAAATACTTTAAACTGATAGTTATTTTTCTTGCTGCATGACATGTCTGACACAGCTCTGTGCTTCTAGGCTTCCGTGGGGTTGGTGAACTTGGTCTTTCCTTTCTTAATAGCAGGCCTTAAGCAAGTCAAAAACCTGTAACTGGTTTCAGTGCCTGAAAGCATTTCTAACTTGTGGAGATTGTGTAATTTGTTGGAGTAAACATATGATTGAAACTTGAGTGTGAAGAAAGTCCTGTCTACACCACCACTTCTTTGCAGCAGACTTCTGGCTAAGCAGATTTTTTTTTTTGGGTTGCTCTGGGGAAAAAAACTTAAAACTTTTTGTGTTGCAGATCAACTGGAAGAAACAGATTTTTATGATTATAATTTAAAATAAATCTATTTATTTTAGAAAACATTTCCTGTATGTGAAACAGGGATAGCACAGTTCAATCTCTCTTCTGTCTTCTCACCTCCATCTAGGTTCTCCCCCTTCGGATGAGATTCACACCCTGCGTAACCAACTGCTTTTGCTGCACAACCAGTTGTTGTACGAACGCTTCAAGAGACAGCAGCACGCGCTGCGGAACCGGCGCCTCCTGCGCAAAGTGATCAAAGCAACAGCCCTGGAGGAGCACAACGCTGCCATGGTAAGCAAGGATAGAAATCCAGCAGGAACTTGAGTGCACTGCTGTTAGAACGAGCGTTAATTGGTTTGACAAGTATCTTTCAGTCCCGCTCAATTAAAAAAAGAAGCCTTTACTAAAGTCAGTTTTAGGGGATTATATAGGCACACGTGGTTACTAAAGCCAGAAGGTTCTACTTGATTATACACTGAATTACCAGATGCCTGCGAGCTTAACCACTGCTGGCACTTTCCTTTGGAGAATATTAAGATTTCACAGTTAGGGAAGTTGTTGCTTAATGCGTGTCTAGACCCCTCATTGCCTTGCTTGAAGCATCCTCCTGACCCTTTAGCATATTCTTTACATAAAATCGTCTGTGTATGGAAAAATATCAAGCCTGTGTGCTATTAATTGGTATTACCTCTTTACATAGCTAGTAGCTTAGGATACATATTCTCACTGATGCAATATTTATCTTGGCTCATGTTTCATTTGGGGTTCTTGACAGAAAGATCAGCTGAAACTACAGGAGAAAGAAATCCAGGCCTTGAAACTAAGTCTGCAGAAAGAACAGGCAAGATACCACCAATTTCAGGAGGAACATGAAAACATAGTGGCTCAGCTTCACAGCCAGATCAGACAGCTGCAACATGACCGGGAGGAATTCTACAACCAGAGCCAGGAATTGCAGGTATGAAGCAGAGCACTAAACAAAGTTATCTGTTTACTGAAGTTTTAAAAATAACTGTCCTAATGACGTGGTATGTTATATCTTAGAGAAAGCTATGCTAAACCTATCTCTATGATAAATGTATCTCTGTAAGATATTTTGTCCTAATTAAGAATACGACAGTGTATTATTGGAAATGCCTAATGAACCAGCCATCATCCTTTCATAGTTCTGTTCTGTTTTGCTCTCTCTTCAGTTTGGAAATATGAAAATGCAGTTTCTTAACTGGTTTGGGGACTTTGGCATGTGCTCAGTATAACTTGATTTACAGTCTGGTGGATATGGCCTCCAGCCATATGCCAGTGCTGGTCCTTATTAAAGTTTCAGAACCTTGACTGGGCTCCTTTCTTTGAACAGACCAAGCTGGAAGACTGCCGGAATATGATTGCAGACCTGAGGCTGGAATTAAAGAAGGCCAACAACAAGGTGTGTCACACAGAGCTGCTGCTTAGCCAAGTTTCTCAAAAGGTAAGAAAGTGAGTGTTCCCAGGATTCCTTTGTGGCTTTCTGGTTTTTTTTGTGTTTCAGAAGAGGAAAATATAGAGAGAATTAAATTGTTTTACGAAGTGATTTTAAACTCAGCTCAAAGGTTTCTGAAACTGTTCTTCATTTTTGGTTGTTTTGCCCCAGTAGGAATGTGTAGATTGAGAAATACAGGCTTGGATTAAAGCCCTGCTTGATTCTGGGATTTTAGAGCTCTTGATAATGTCAGAAATTCATTCCACTTCTTCTATTAGTGGAACATGGTCCTCTTGTTTGAGGCGAGCAAAGCCTGTACGGTGAAACTGTGTACGGACTGTCCCAGATTTTAAGGAAATTAACTTGTTTACCACCTCTACTGCCTTTGAGGCATTGAATTCTCGTCTCCATCTCCCTTCTCTACAAAAATACCCTGTGAACAGAGTACAGGTCAACAGTGATTCTCCTCCTGGACTATTCATTCCAGTCTTTTGATTCCTTTTAATTTCTTTTAAAGCTTTCCAACAGTGAGTCAGTGCAGCAGCAGATGGAGTTCTTGAACAGGCAGCTCCTGGTCCTCGGCGAGGTCAATGAGCTGTACTTGGAGCAGCTGCAGCACAAGCACACGGACACTACAAAGGTACAGGGTGTGTGGCTGAGGCGAGACTGTTGGGAGGACTTCACCTGAGGTCATTATCAAGCTGTTCTTGGCCTTGTTTTCAAAGTGAAGAAAATGCTTCATAACTTAACAGATATTTTGTTTTGAAATTGATTTTTCAGGAGTTGAGTTCATTTTTAAACTGTGATTCAGTTGTTTTACATACCATCTTTTTAAAGAGTCGTTCAGTACCCTTGGCTAAAAAGGAGATGTTGGGTTACATGTGAAGTCGCTTTTAGCCTCTTGCACTAAATTCTTAACAATTTCTTCCACCCACTGGCTGTGAGACCAAATCTTATTGTAGTTGGCAACAGACTGTTGTTGGTGTAAAGCAGCATTGGGCTCTTGCATTCCTGAAAATGTGTAGCCTCGGGTAGTATTGCTAGACTTTGTAGGAAGATGTTAATCAGGAGTTTACCAGTGAGTATGTGTAAGATGCCATTTTAAAGCAAGTAGTCTTATTCTCTTGTATTTATTTCCCTATTAAGGAGTAGTATTAACTTTACGAAAACTTCTTTGGTCCACACTTTTATTTTCTGACTTCAAATAATTTTAAGTAGCATCACATAACTTTCACAAGTGTTCAACTTTCTACATGAGAACAAGTCAGTGAAGACGGTGAATAGTAAGCCAGAAAAAAAAAGGCTTTTTACTGGCATTTAATGAAGGTTTCATTTCAAAGACTGATTTACAATGAAGTTTGTTCTCATCTCCCACAGAGGTGACAAGCTTGCTTTGCTCAAGAGAGCTTACAAAGACCATTAATGTGCTAATAAAGTCCAGGGGCATATAGTTATATCCCCAGAAACTTGTTAGCCTCATAATGTCCATTTTTTCATCTGCTTTTAGAAATATTTGGTTGATTCTATCCTACTTTAAAATATGATTACCTACATCAGAAGCATGTCAAAATATTAATAAAAATAACACTCTCAAAATATACTTTAACATTGTGCTCTCTCTTTTGAGGAGGTTGAAATGTTGCACTCTGCTTTTCGGAAAGAACTGGAGAAAGCAAAGTTCTGTGTTCAACAGCAAAGCCAAAGGCTTGATGCTTCCCAGAAACGGATAGCTGAACTGGAATCTCAGCTTGCTAAAAAGGACCACCTGTTCCTGGAACAAAAGAAGTACCTAGAAGATGTTAAAATCCAAGCAAGGTAGGAGTTTGCTAAAGAAAACTTTAGCAATGCGTTGACAAATGCATTGACCCTACCTGGGACAGAATTGAGGGAAACAGGAGCTGGTGGTAGTGTGTGAGGCTTTGTGTTTCTTTTTCTGTTCAGAGGTCAGCTGCAAGCAGTAGAAAGTAGATACAAGGCCCAGAAGAGAATCACACAGGCATTTGAGCTGGAGATCTTAGATCTGTTTGGCCGACTAGAGAAGAGCAGCCTACTGAAAAAACTTGAAGAAAAAGCAGAAGCAGCTGAAGCAGCAGAAGAAAGGTAAGGGGATGATGTAAACTATCTCCCAAGGAGCTGCTAAGATAACCAGCTCCTTGGAAGGTGATGTCCCACTGTACTTCTTAGCACCTGGATGCATCATCTCAAAATTGCTTTTCCAGAGTCTTTTTCAGTATTCTGCCCAGGTTTCTGAGGGTTATTGGTAAAACTGGAAACAGTTCAGAAATGGACAGTGTAGTCCAAGAAAACTCAGCTGAGCCTTCAGTTCATGGACATGAACAACTGTTCAAGTCTCCTTTTTTTTTTTTTTTTTTTCCCCTGGATTCTAACAAATTCTGTTGCAGTGTCAAGATTAGTTTCTTGCATTGCCAGCAGATTTGTAGGAAACACCTGTGCTTGACATAAGTTTAAAACAGAGCAACCCCCTCAAAAATAAATTTCTGAAATCCAAGGAAGATCTGTAGACTTTTTTTTTCCTTAACAGGTCAGGATCTGTTTTTTCCTGCTTGAGATTGTTGTCAGCCTTGGACTTAATCCATAACTGCATGTTGCAAGGCTAAATATGTGACAGTTACCTTTCCGGTTACCATCTGTTGTATCTGCTTTGCTCCAGAACTGTGAAGGCAAAATTGATGTAGGCAGTTGAAATACGTGTGCAGGAGCAAAAATGGAAACTAATCAGAATAACCTGCCTTCTCTGGCATTTTAATCCTTTCACTATACACTGTTGCTGCCGTTTCCCTGATGTTGTGTCCTCTCTCCTTCCAAAACAGGCTGGATTGTGGCAATGACGGTTGTGCAGACGCTGTGGCAGGACACAGTGAAGAAACCATTGGTAGAAATGGAGAGACCAAACCTGCCAGCGCGCGAGGCAACAGCAGCAGCAAGGGTGGCAGCAGCAGCGAGCTCTCCACCCCGGAAAAACCCCAGAACCAGAGATTGAGCAGTCGCTGGGAGACGTCCGTGCTGCTGGAGCCCTCGACTACTGTTCCACTGACTGTAGGTTCCCTCCCCAGCTCCAAGAGCTTCCTTGGAATGAAGGCACGAGAGTTATTTCGCAACAAGAGTGAGAGCCAGTGTGATGAGGAGGGCGTAACCATCAACAGCCTTGCTGATACTCTAAGGAGCGAACTCTGTAAAGATCCCAGCATGGAGAAGAAGGCCCATCCGAGCCCCGACAACCTTAGCCTTTCCCCCAAGATCCAGGAAAGCAGTGTTGGACAGCTTCATATCATGGACTACAACGAAACTCATCATGACCACAGTTAAAAGGAAGATAGTCAATCAGTGTTATTTTCATATTCTTGGCATAGAACAGGAGGCGTGAATGCAAGTTTAACTAAAAGCTTTTATGTTTCTTTGGTCTGAGCAGCTAGCTCATGCAGTGGAATAGGATTGATGTCCGGTATTGGAAATGGCTGCTGAATGGATGCAAAGTGATTTTGGGGGTCTGGAATTGTAATGCCCAGCCTAACTCTTGCTTCTTTCTCAAATTCAATCTTTAGCAGCGTGTACTAATTTGAAGGGACATCTGTTAGCATTTGCAGGTGTTTTTTTTCCTTTCTCCCTGTCCCCAGTGAGCAGCTGCATTTATGAACTTGAGTGCAATATGAGGCCAAATTAACATTTGTGAGTCTACTATGAATGCTTTGTATTTCCTTGCAAGCTTCCAGTTTAGAGCAGTTAATTATGCTGCCTGTCCAGGTGACTTCTTTGGTTATTTTTATCCTGGAAGGGAGCAAAACTAGAATTTCTAGTGCATTCATCTAAAGGTCTATTTTTTGCCTGTTCACTGTCCCACTTCCCTCAGAGTCCAGTTTTCATTAAGTTGGACTCTGATCGAATAACTAAATGTTTAAAGAACAGCGTAGCTCTGCAAAGCGATTGACACCCTAATTCATAATCATTGTTCATACTGTCCTTAACATTTCTTGGAAGTTGCATTGGAACAGACAATGAGGAACTGGAGCTTGTAATGCAGAGACCATAGATGCTGAAGACTTGTTAAAACACTAGCTTCTGGTATTTTTAGTATTTTTATCTGTTTGCCTGACATATTGGTACTGACCTCAGACTGGTTTGTGTGTGAAAGCGGTTTGGGTGGGAGAAGAGGGAAAAGGGAGATTTGCTCAAGCAGTGCGGAGCGTGCGGAGCAGGTAGGTGATGCAGCAAGCTCTGAAGATTTGCAGAAGTGCTCAGGCTGAGCAAGATCGCAGCATTTTTAAATGCGAAATGCTGGCTTCAGCCTTCTGGAAATGTGTTTCCCGGTTTAATTTAAGGATCTTGTCTCCTCAGACTGTTGTTTTGCTCCTGTTGCAGCACGTTTTTCAGCTCGGTGGCACCAGTTTGGCTCCAGGTATTACCCCTTCACCCTCCTTCCCAGCCTCCCTACAAAGCTGGGCTGTTTGCACGGAAGAGGAAGCTTAAACTGGGAATTGGGATTCTGCCATGGAGCATTCCAGTGTCAAACATCTCTAAGTCAAAGATGAGCCTGGGGTGAACTGTGGGCTCAGGGTTTGCCAGTGGTGGGAGTCAAATCGCGGTGAGGGAACGAAGCCCCCTCGGGAAGGCAGCGTGTTTGTGTTAGACCTTAGATATCTGTCTGGGTCCAAGCTTCCTTAGCCATAGCAGGTTCGGAATTACCCTGCACCTCGTGTGGCCTCTTTCCTTAACCATTCTCTGGGTGGCAGCTGCTGTGGAAGAATCTTCTCAAATCTAAAGCAAGTCCATGTGCACTTGTAATTTGATTTCCTTAATCTAAAGGAGAAGGGAATCTGTTCAGGGCTGGCATTACGCTGCCTTGTGCCTGAGAGTGCTCGTCTCCCATTTCCACTTCTTCCATAACACCTAGGGTCTAAATACATTTCTGCCTCTCTCAGTTATTCTCAGTGTCCTTTCAGTTTGTAACTCTGAGAGTCAAGGTGAACGTCAGTGGTTTTGTCAAACTTGAATCTGCATGGAATAGAAAATAGAGAGTTGGTTGTAAGTGGCAGACTGGTTTTGTCGACATGTCTATAGGCTTTCTAGGACGTAGCGGTAGCAAATGTGGTAGCGTGTGTTTCAGTAAGACGTGGAGGTCTCCTGCCCCGTGCCCCACGGATCCCAGCCCTGGAAGTGAACGGTTTGGACGCTGCCCTCGGAGGGCTGCGGGATGCCCTCGTGTCCCGGGAGCTCCTTGGACCTTCCTGCTTTGCCGAGCCCCAAAGAGCATCCCGCCTACGCGGGGACTTCACTGGTTTTGAGGAGAGGTTGTTTCTGTTGGTGGTTACAAAAATGCCCTGGCAGTGAAATGCAAGCTCATTGATGAGGTGGCCTTTTTCTTCTTTTAAAAAGGATTTTAGCACCGGGATAGTAACAGAAACCACTTTAGGTTTGTTCATGGACCACAAAGATTATGGAGGAACAAATTTTGCCTTTTTTTTGTTTGTTTGTAAATCTAAAAATCATGGATCTGCTGTATGTAGTTAACTTGCAGTTTGTCTGAAGGGGTCCCATCAGTGAAGTGGAAACAGATTTTTTAACTGACTGCTTTTAGTTAAATCTAAAAATGCTGTCTTTGTCAAGTTAATCTGTTCCCTGCCTCGCTCTTTGTAAGCATGTTAAACAATCCACATTAAATGCCATAAATATGAAATATGAGGAAATGGTACAATCCTAAGCTAAAGAGAACTTAAACCAAAAGGAGGTTTTTGCTGTCCTTATTAGAATGTTCTAAAATGTCAAGGCAGTTGCTTGTGTTTAACTGTGAACAAATAAAATGTATTGTTTTGCACTACTCTCTGCTCAATTCCCTGCAAGCTGGTCTTTGGGATGTGACAAAACAGGCAGAAGCAAATCCAGTGTCGGGAGCATCTTCCAAGAGTTCTGTAATAGGGGTAGATGGTTCTGCCCCTTCTTGCGCGAGGTTCCTTGTTATACGCTTGCTTTTGTGTGTGGAGTCGTTGGCTTTTCTGTTTGTGAAAAGCTTCGGTGATGACCTGACAGTGTAATCCATGAATTAATTGCAAACAATTCAGTAGTGCAGATCTGTATATTAGCTCTGTATGCTCATTTAATCTAGAGACTACGTAGCGATTAGACGAATTGATACATGGAAATGTCAAAGAGTTGCTCGCAAAGCTGAGGCTACTGTCAGAAACGGAAGGCTCCATGTGTGTATGTGCTTTCTGAGGTAAGTAATCTGGAAAGTTGCGATGAGTTTTACAATGTGCAAATGAAAACAAAGCAGAAAGTGAATTCCACTTGCTCATATGTTTTTAATACATTTTGCGTATACTAGTAGCTTGGTGTTGAAAAGCTGTACTCAGTAGTATAAAAATAGTTATATATAAATTCCCCACAGAAGTAAGTCCACAAAGGTACAAAAAGAGAAGAGTAAAGGATTTTCATTACTCTCTAATCCTAAGTAGTTCATAAACGCAGCATGTAGATATGTAGTGATAGACATTAGGAAAAGAAATACATTAAATTTGGGAAGTAAAATTAATTATCTTTGATTAATCTTGATTACTTGCATTTACTTAGCTACCGGAATGGCTTGGATTTTAAAAGCATGATTACAAAATAGTTTAGAAAATTGACAAGCTGAACTGCCTCTTTCATATACTCTTACAGCGACAGATTTGCTGATAAAGTTTGGGTAAGACTTGGGTTTTACTTCGGAGACAAATCCTTATTCTAAATAATTTTGACTGATAATTTTAATGTTATCTGCATATATGAGCTTTACTTGGCAATTATTTTATTTCACCCTTCAGATTGAGGATTTGAGGCAGTAGCTGGGGGGCTTTGGCTGCTGCTTGGGTTCATTCCATAGCCCATCTCAAACGTGGCCACTAGAGGCCCCAGCAAGGCTGCTGCTTTGGGCTGCAAGAGCTTTAAATATTTGGGGGAAATGCTGAATTTCTACTCTTGCCCCTCTCATCCTTAAGTGGATCCTCATATTCACTGCAATACCCAAGACTTGTTCTTAACTTCCTGCATTATGAACGTCATCCCACTGGTTATAGTGTCTCAAATGTTGAAAAAAAAAATGTTTAACTTGCAGAATCTTCGGCCTGGTTTCAAGCTGACAAAAGCCTGGTTTGACCTTAACCCGAATCGGGGGAACACAGAAGTCATTTATTGCCTGCAGACGTCAGGATTCTGCTGAGATCACCCGCAACCTGCCTGTGTTTCTATTCCAGTCTTTGAAATAAAAAGTGTTTATTTCCTGGGCCACCTGACATCTCTGGGTAAGTCACTTTGGCGCTTTGCCTGGTTTCTGAGTGTGTATCTAGCAGTTTTACTTTAACCTCTGTAAGCATAAAACTTTATTGCAGTTCTATGTTTGGCATTTACATCCTGTTTATGTAAATTCTTCAAACACCTTGATTTGTAGCAGAGAAAAACAATTCCTGCTGTATCTTTTTGTCTTTTGAAGTGTCCATCCACTCTGGAAGAGGAGAACTTGTATGGAAATTAAGTAATTTGTCTAGGTGTTTTTGCGAGACCTAACTTTGCAGTCTTGCAGCAGATTCTGGTCATGTCACTACCAATCTTCAAATTGCAAGTTTTATGCACTCATTTTTCTGCTTGTGCCTTAACATTTTGACTGCATTAGACTGAAAGTACAGGGCTAGGCTAGAAATTCCTACAAAGTTTGGCAAGTGTGTGTTTCTTGCATGCCAACCTCTGCTAGGTACTAATGAGCACCTGAATTATGCAGAGTTGGGAAGAAGGTCAGACGAGGTCTGAGGGGGATGTCTGACAATTTATGCTGTGTTGCACTGTGGAAGCAGAAAGCAAACCACAAGCAGCAGAATATTTTGTTCTGAGAGCCTGTGTATTCAAACTTGAGCTAAGTAATAGTCAGGGTTAGGAAGCAAGACCTGAGAATAGTATCCCTCTGTCTGAACACTTGTCTTCTGTAGAACCAGCCTACACAGGGTGCACTTGCTTCAAAAAGCTTTCTAGACAGCAACTGCCACTGCACATTTGTCTCTGCAACATGAACCAACAATACAGCAGCTGCAGGCAGTTTTATTTTTTCCATTCTAAAGCTGCCTTTGCAAGATGGCTCTTAAAAGTCTAAAGAAAAGGGTCACCTTGTGCTGGCTGTGGCCCATTAGTGCCTAGGAGTGACCCCAGACAGACTCATTATCATTTTGAGGTCCCCAGATATCAGTTAATGAGATCGTGTCTCCTAAAAAGTAGTGGTGTTTCCAGAGCAGAGTATTAGGTATTAGCACGTGTGGATGGGGGAAAGAAAGTGCAAAAGGGGTTATGAAAGGACTAAAAGTTATCTTGAAAATGCTTCTTGTTCCATCTGAGCTATCACTCTTTCCTATGCTGCTCTTCTATATCAATTCTCCCTTCTCTTTGGCTGTTTGTTGCCAAGGTCTGGTCATCTTAAGGCAAAATCATTCTCACAATTTTAGCAAACTGAGTCAGGTTTGCATGGGGAACTTGTTTATTCAGGAGTGTCTTCCAGCAGGAGGCAAAGAACAGGAGCTAACTTTCCTGTGGGAGGGGAAAAGAGCAATCAGATACAGGGAAGACACTGCACTATTGAGATGTTAAGTCTATAGTTAACGGTGCTTCAATAAAAAGCACCACAGAAGATGCCTATCAGCTTCTGGGGATGGGGGAGTGCCTGTAGCTCTGCTGACCTCCCCCGTGCAGCTGGGGAAGAAAGCTGTTTTCAGAGACACTGCTGTAAAGTCTGGCTAGAATTGTGAATTAGTGTTATAAAACCAGCCTGAGACTATTTAAAATGCCTCGCAGTTTTAATGAACTAAGCCTCATAACATCCTTGAAAGCTAGGCAAGCTGGATAGTTGTGTTGAAAAGGGGAAAGGACAGACATTTTCCATGCAGTTTGAAGGGGAAACCAAATGAAAATGGCCCCAGCTCTTGTGATCCATCTGCTCCCGCTAGAACACCCTGACTCGTGTCTGATGGAAATGACTTCCTCCCCATGGCCTCGCAGAGCCCTGCAAGATGGGTGTTTTATTCAAGTTCAGATACTGTCAATAAACCCAACCAAGTGCAACATGGAACTTGTACTTTACATCACTGTAGCTCTGCTTGACAGCAAAGGAGCCAAACAGGTGTAAGGGAGGATGTTGTTGGTGTGAGACCCTGAAGGAGGTGTCCAGCAGAGCCCAGTGAGTGTGGTTAAAGTACATGGACCTTCCTGCAGCCAAGGGCACACAAGGGAGACAGCCCTACTGCTCTGGCCTGTCAGCTTGGACTCTTTGTTCAGATGACCAGGCACTTTCAGTGGGATCAGATGCAGTGAGGGAATTTGGGGAATGCCTAGTGTGAATTTCAGATGGGTTTCTGAATCCTTACAAGAGGCCTTTGCTGCTCTGCCATTGCACCCGTCAAACATCCAGGCTGCGCTCACCTCCAGCTTGGGAAGCAAGCGGGTATTCCTTGGAAAAGTCTGAGAGGAAGCCTGTAAAGTCCACTCCAGGGAACTTGTCCAAGATTCATTATCTGAGGGATTAGTCTGATCAGCGCTGACTATTCCCTGCCCTGAACACAAGGCTTGTCTAAAGGAGTATGTGAGAGGCAGCTAGTTCTGTTGAGACTAATTTTAGGAGAAGATTGGAAATAAGGGCGAGAGAAAGGGGTATTTATTTGCCAAAGGATAGGTTCTCTCTTCACAATTTGGATTTAGATAGGGAAGATCACTCTACCAGAGATGCATAAACTTTGATTCTTTAAAAAGCATGTCTACCAGGTGGCTTCCAAGGACTCTTAAGTTTCCCACTGTAACTTTCTATGTCATTTGGGCCCTTCTTTCTGACACGTTTACTTCCCTGAACTTGCACTTCATCTTTGTTACTAACTGAGGTCCGAGCTCCAGGGTGCACAGAAGGTGGTTTGGGGGAGATGGCTGCCCTGGCTGGTGCATCCTGTGGTGCTGTTTTCGCAGAGCCTGCACTTCCACCACTCACGTTATACAGTATGTGCCGTGGCAGCTTCTCGGTGTGGGCGACCCACTCCTTCATGCAGTCCAGGACGATGGGGATGAGGCTCACCACCCCTCCGTAATGGTTCTTAGCTTCGTCGCAGCTCAGGTGGTTGACGACATCATGGGGGTATCTGTGGTAAAAGAAACGTTCTCCAGAGTAGTCCTAGTCATCAGCCTGGCGAGCCCCCCAGAGCCAAGCTGAGACCCTTGGGAAGAGCAGAACCAGCCTTTTCCCGCCTGTGTTGTCCCACCTGAAACAAAAGGCCCTGACAGAATAGGACATCTTGTGAAAGGAGTCCTGCCAAACAGACATCCTGGCTGCTGTGCTAAATCTGGAGGTGTTCAAGAGCAAGTACAATCCCTTGTCCCACAGGCTAATTGTATTCAGAGCAGGGATGCAGGGAAATGGAAGTAAACAACCTTTTCCATTGGGTGTGACTTCAGGGTGGTGCCCTCCCATCCACCAGGAATACAAACCAACCAACAGAAAACCCCTTTTGTGAATGGAATTTGGTGCTGTTTTTCTTGTACTTATTCAAACAGGAGTGGAAATAATAGAGCAGAACTATCTCCTCTCAGTAAAACTAGAAAGGTGGTGTGATGAAAACTGATGGAGGAATCAAGTGGGAATATCTGTATCTATATTCTTATGACAGTCCCTCTGTATTGTCAATTATCTCGCAGAAACGGAGCTGATGGAAAGACCTACTTGNTGCTGTTTTCCTGTACCTATTCAAACAGGAGTGGAAATAATAAATAGAGCAGAACTATCTCCTCTCAGTAAAACTAGAAAGGTGGTGTGATGAAAACTGATGGAGGAATCAAGTGGGAATATCTGTATCTATATTCTTATGACAGTCCCTCTGTATTGTCAATTATCTCGCAGAAACGGAGCTGATGGAAAGACCTACTTGGCTCGGATGGCGCTGAAGTCATTGCTGGGGCTCAGGAGCAGCTTGCACCTTTCCAAGATCTCGTTGGTTACGCTGTTCCCGGGATGCAAGGTTTCCAGGCTGTGGCAGAGCTTGCTTAGCTCGTTACAGATGTTCAGGAACATGCTGAGGATACGCTGGTCAGTGGAATTGTTACAGTGATGGTCCATGTAGGATTGTACCTGTACAGCACAATATGGGGAAAGAGGGTCACGCAGGCTCAATAGCACTGAGATAAGCTGGTGCTAGAGCAGTGTTTCTTGAAGTGTAGTTTCTGTTAGGGACAAAAAGCTGCTTTTCTCTTTATGCCAATTTTCTTCATTGTGCCAGAGATGAAGTAACTTCTCCCAAAGAAATTACAGGTACTTCAGACACGAGTCATCAAAACACAAGAGAGAGGGGCTGTCCTCGACCATAGCTGGATTCTTATACCTCAGTACTTTTTCTAAGATTTCAAGATAAGCATGAACTCACTGTTCCAAAATCAATTCCATTTGTACACACAAGAAAAGCCACAGTCTGTACTTGGGCAAACTCTCTGCAGGTTTGTAAGAAAAGTAAAAATGGCTCCCAAGCGTCCACTTCCACTGCAGCTTCCTCATTCCACACTATTCTCTCAATATATGTCCATGTGAGTGGCAGGAATTTTTTTTTATTGCTGCTATGGGCAGACACAGTCCTAAAGAGAAGAGCATTTTAGCCCAGGTGCTCATTAATGGGGCTACAGGACTACTTCTTGTCCATATCAACCACCAGAGAGTTAATGCAGCTGCGTCATCAATGTGAGGAACCAAGGCCCTGGGCCTTGAAGTATCTTTGCACGTTATGTGAACTGTTTGCAAGGACTGCCCAGTGTTGTTCTTCCCCCTGCTTCTCTAAGAAGTTTCATCATTAAAACTAAAAAAGCTCTTGCATACAGCTTTTAGGGGACAAAAAGAGCCTTCTTTTTCCATCTAGGTATTATATATTTATAGTATATTATATATAAATATGCATTTATTAGAATATTTTCTGTTTAAATTCCAAAGGAGTGGCTGCATTTGAGCAGCTGGCCGTTACAATGCCTTTAGACTGAGAGCACCACAGGTATTTCTCTCTCCATTGCTTCTTCTACTCATGTGCTTCTTGCACATGCAGGAGTCTTTACCAGCCCTCCAGCTCCCTTCTGTGTCCTAAGGCTAAGGACAACGTGGCTTTCCCTCCGGTCTCGGCTTGTGTTGGAGGCTGTGCCTAAGTTCTGCTTTCTCACATCCACAATTAATATATATTTATTAGAACACTGAAAGAGGCAGAAAAATCTAAGTTGTTCACACTACTTAAAACCTTCCACGTTATAAAAATTCCAAGACAATTCACTTACAGCCTAGAAAAGCCCTAGTCCGCTTGGGACTTTCAGCCCTCAATCCATCATCCTCTCTCAGTAACACAGCCATTATTTTTAATAAGCACTATAGAAAGAGTGAACGGCCCCAATACCAGGGGAGGAGGCAGGCAAGCTGGTTACAACAAGTTAAGGATTATGGATTCCATGTGCGGCTGGGGAAGGAGGGCTGCTTTGATTGCTTTCTTGTACCCTCTATTTCTAGCCGTGCAGAGGCAGTGAAATACCAGTGTTTTACTCAGTGATGAAGCGATGCTGAGCTATAATTTCTTCTCTGTAAACGGGGAACTTTAATGTAGGTGTTTTTCTCCTGCTTAATCTTTTGCTGCTGTTTTGCAGTTACCCGCACTGTTACTGGAGGGGTTTGTGCATTCCCCCTCGTGTAAGCACTTGCTCATCACAGAACTGGATCCAAGGCAGCACAACAGTGAGTTATTCCCTGCTCCCACGAGCAGTTTCCTTGGTGTTGGATCTGCTGGCTCCCGGGTACCTGTCTGATGGTGGCCACGGGTCTGATCAGGTCGTGCGCATTCTCCCGGGTGCGCTGCAGTGCGGTGATGAACGTGAACTGCTGCTGCTGGAAGAGCCTGTAGTTCTGCTTTATATTCCGTAGGGTCTCCTTTATCTCATTCATGTTTCCCCCTTCCTGGATGGGGGGAGAGAAGGACGGAATTCTGCATTATGTAACTCTGCCCTTTGCCTGGAATTACACAGGTCGAGTTGAAAGCTGGGTTTGGGAGGGGGGAATTAAGAAAGTGAGAGGAGATTCATTGTGTCAAAGCTCTCCAGAGTTGGGCACTAAGGCCAGGCCCTAGTGATGATGCTGCAGGAGGAGGAGGAGAGCCCGGAGGGCCCCTGGCACTTGGATGCCACCAACCCGCGTGGGGCTGTTGTGACCATCCTGCATCGAGCGCAGCCTGGGGAGATGCTCCCGGGGGGCGAGCTCTGCCCCGAGCGCCGTGAGGCCTCCCCCGCTACAGGCGGGCTGGGGCGGGGGGGGGCAGCGCTTGGGCCTCTCCGCCGCTTCCCGCGGTGGCGCCGGGGCTCCCGCGCCCTCCTCGGGGCGGCCCCGCGCAGGGGCCTCGCGGCCGCCGG
>VWPW01009971.1:40209-118761 GCA_013389825.1 Crypturellus undulatus
CACCGGAGCCCCGCGCGCCGCTCCCGGCGGGCCCGCCGCCCGCCACCGCCGTCTCCCTGGCAACGGCGGCGGCGCCTCGTCGCCGCCTGATGACGCAAGTCCCTAGCAACGCCGCGCGGCCGAGGGGCTGCGTTGCTAGGGGCGGCCATGGAGCCCCCCTCGTGGTCGCTGCCGCTGTGGCCGCCGCTGGGCGCCTACGCGGAGCAGCGGGGCCTCTTCCCGCTCCTGCAGGTGACGGCGGCCGCGGCCCGCGGGAAGGCGCGCGCGGGGCCGGGTGTTTTCGCAGGAAAACGAGCGGAAAAGGGAGCGGCGAGTCCCGCGGCGCGGGAGGCCGCGGTGCCGCTCCCGAGGGCGGGGAGAGCAGCGGCTTGAGCAGGAGCTGTGAGCCCGCGTGGAGGGGCTGCTCNGGCCCGCGGCGCGGCGGGGGCCTGCGGGAAGGCGCGCGGGACCGGGTGTTTTCGCAGGAAAACGAGCGGAAAAGGGAGCGGGGAGGCCGCGGTGCCGCTCCCGAGGGCGGGGAGAGCAGCGGCTTGAGCGCAGGAGCTGAGCCCGCGTGGAAGGGCTGCTCGGGGCACAGGGAGGAGGTAGTAACAAAACTGCAAAAATCATTAAAAAGAAAACAAAACAAAAAAAGAGCTGTAAGAAATTGCCCACTTTCCCAAGACTGAGACCCATGAGGTAGCGTGTGTCGCAGCCGGCTCTGCTGCCTGCTCCGCTCCTTCCCCTGGGTGCTCCAGCTTTTCTGTGTGTCCAAAATAAGTAAAACAGCAACGTGCTTCTAACGCCGTGTGATTTCAGCACATGAAGACGATGATTTTCCTGTGGTAGAAACCGTCTGTTTTGTTCTTCAAGGCTTAACAGAAGCCCCTTTGCCGAGCACGGGGAGTTTGGTCAAGAGACTGAATATTCTGGTGCTGTCCTGATAGGAAAGCTGGTTGTTCTCCGTATTTATGAGCATTACCATTTCCTAAATGTCTAATTGAAGGGGGTTATGAGGTTTTTGTACTTTTCAAATCTCCCTTGGAAGCAAGAAAACTTCATTTTCTTCTCTTTTTCTCCTCATCTTTCTCTTCACTTTCATGCCTTATTTTCTTGTAAATTCAGTGTAATTTAGTGTAACTCTTAAGGCAAATATATATATAAATTTATNCCTTTTTCTCCTCATCTTTCTCCTCACTTTTATGCCTTATTTTCTTGTAAATTCAATGTAAGGCAAATATATGTATACACACATTCCAAGAAGCTTTGGAGACAGTTGCAGGACCTCACATTAAATTAAATGCACATGGGATTTGGGAAGAGTGTTATGTTCCCCTCTACAGCAGTCTGGGTGTACAAACAAACACAGCTTGAAATTACTGTCCCAAACGTAGACATTTGCCCGAAATGCGAGACCCAAAATGTGACTCTCCCCTAGAGAGTAACAGAACTATTTGTGTAAAAAATAAATGGAGATTAGCAGGATGTAATAAAACTAAGCGTGTGTGTAAACACCGGTAGGTCTTGGGCAGGAAGGAATAAAGCTGTCAATCAGTGTCAGCCCAAACAATTTTAAATCATAAGATTTAAAGATAAGATCATAAAATTTCTAGACTTGTTATTTTTAAAGCTACTGATAATTATAGTGACAAATGCAGATCTTTTTTAATTTTTTTTTTTTAGTTTAAATGCTGCTGGAGTTTTTTTTTGTTGTTGTTTTTTTTTTTTTTATGAACTTCCAATAACAATGTCAATTTAATATTTTTTGCTGTTTATTCTCTGGACCTTGATGTATCAGAATGTGCATGTGAAATAGTTTATAAACAGAAGTGGTTTATAATTAAGTGGATAA
This sequence comes from Crypturellus undulatus, assembly GCA_013389825.1. Taxonomy (NCBI): domain Eukaryota; kingdom Metazoa; phylum Chordata; class Aves; order Tinamiformes; family Tinamidae; genus Crypturellus; species Crypturellus undulatus. Next base: position 42,041 of record VWPW01009971.1, read on the forward strand.
AGCAGACAAGGAAAAACACTGCTCCAATAACAGAAACAGACTGCTTGTCTTTTGTACTCTAACACTTTACAGAATATACAGAATTCCAAATATAAAAGTGTTATAAGTGATTTTTAGAAGAAAAGGGCCCTATTCCAACATTTACCTTTCAAGTGAAAATCCAAGTCAGAATATCAGTCAGTGTCATTGGTTTAATTTTAATTCCAGGTTTATTTTAATTACAGGTCATAGGTTTAATTTTAATTCTTGTCTGTGCTGAAATATTTTGTAAGAAAACCTGTGGAGTTGTGATTCCTTGTTATTTCTTTTTATTCAACGTTACTCCTTTCTCTGTCTCTACCAGTCCAATCATGCTGAAATCAGTGGAAAGATCCCCAGTGATTCCAGTTGAAGCTGAAGCAAGCCCTGGTGCAAATGAGCTGAAAAATACAAAATAAGGGAAAGAGTTTAAACCTTGGTATTTTTTTTCCTAAATTCTTAAGTAGGAAGAAAACTAGCAAGGTTAAAAGAGAGCATGAGACATACTGCTTCTGCTTGAGTTTGTGTGTTTTTTTACACGTCCTGTCCCTTCTGGAAGCATCGAGGCCTGAGAAGGAGGTTTAACTTGGCTCTGAAGAGACATTAATTTAATTTGGCCCTGTTCTTGAGGCTGCTTCTTTAGTTTTTGTGTCAATGCTGTCTTAACTGTTACATGCACCAAACCATTTAAGCCAAATGTTTCTGGGGATTGTATATATCCTATATAAGCTAAAGCGATAGGTTATTTTTTCATACTGGCCAATTTTTCACCATGCTTTATGTCATTTTTTTCAGTCTGTGAAATAGGTTCTGTATTCTCTATTTCACTTAGGCAAAGGGACATAAGAAAATGAATTAACCTGTATAAACTCTTTTACATCCTTATTTTAATATTGCTGTAAAAATCAATGTATTGTGATTATGTAGCTATGCTAAGTTCTCTTCTGATTCAATCCTATCTATTTTCAGAACATGCTTGAAGATTTATTAATTCATAAGCCAGAGGAGCCCATTCAGTATATGATAAACTATTTAAAGGAAAACAACGACGATGGTAAGTGAAAACTGAGAGACCGTAAGTAGATCAACTCATTATTTGCAAACAGCTGTTGTGAGGCTGCGGCTCAATTGGCGAATGATAGATAAAACTTTCAGACCATGTCTTGAGGAAAAAAAAAAAAAAGAGCATTTTGGAATAGTTATAGGTAAGATGCTTTTTAATTTCTTTTTTAGTGGATAATCTAATAAAAAATGCACTTTAACAGTTACAACAATGAAACCCTCTAAGGGAATAACAAAGAGTTCTAGTGTATCAATTATTAATGCATTCTGTGCCCCATCTGATATTTCCTGTTGTCTTTAAGCTCGCTAATTACTCCTTTTGTCAGGTGTAAATTTGGTTTCCCATTCTACCTGGGCTGGCAGCTTTTCTGTTTTTTGATTAGTTAGTTAGTAGCTGCTGTTAATGAGTTCCACAGCTCAGTGGCATCTCAGATGAAGGAACAGTGAGCGTGCCTCACTGTATGTGTAACAAAACCTGGTAAATTGAATAGGAAGTTGGTATTCTGCACAATAAAAGCATGTACACTCAATCAAATTATTTGATTTACAAACTGTTCACCCTTAGGCAGATTATATTTGGATATGCACAACTGAACTATAATTTTTGTTCTGCATGAGCTGTCAGGAATAGCTGGTGTCATGTTGCTTTGATGTTTCTTTAAAACCATAGTAAACCATTATGAAAGTTCTGCTGCAGCATCAATGAAATCATTATCACTAGAGGTACTCTGAGCTCTTTATACTTAGTGGTCATGAGCAGATGAACATCGATTGAAATACTGCTAAATATCAAAAAAAAAAAAATCAAATCCTGCAAATTGTGTCCAACCTATTCTGCTGTGGGCAGCATGAGTAATGATTCTGATTTATAAACCCGTGGAAAACATGCTGAAGAATTTTGTGCAGTTTGACAGAGGGCTGATAAAATTTCTTCCCATGAAGCAGAGCTTTGTCCTGTGTTATCTGAGCAGAATTAGGCAGGTTTCTGTTTTATGACTTCGGCACTTAGAGGCTAAAGATAGAACTACAGCAATTGTTTGTCAACAGAAAATGCTGTCTCTTTTTTGGTCTGGAAATCCCAAGTAAGAGAAGGAAGGAACTCCAATTAAAATTAAAGACTAAAAGTTGTTTCAGAGATAAATTATATGGAAAATAATGTAACAGAAATCTGTAGCAGAGTTGATTTTACTTTTTGATCATGACAGAACGTGTTGACTATTTAGAAGAAAAAAAAACCTTATTAGAGCCATCAGTAAAGCAATGAATTTTCATGATCTTGCCTTGCTAGACAGTTTTAGCCCCAGAGAAAATTTCAAACAGAGATGTGTGGAAAAGAAGCATTGCATCTATCCCAGGTGTGAAGTTAGAAAACCTTTTAAATGAATAATAGAATCTAAAGTATGCTTAAAAACATAAACAGTATAATGATGATTATAGGTTACAACTGCCTTGAAAAGCTCCTAGGTCAAAGAGGTGGTGAAGTGTTTTTGCTCAAGCCTCTGTGCTATTATTCTTTCATGTGATTCTTCTTCTTCTTAAAAAAAAAAAAAAAGGAGGGGGGGGGGGGCGGGGGGCTAAAAGAACCTTGTGAAAGCTGGAAGTTCTTTAGTACAAAAATGTCAGTTTTCTGTATTTTATCCTGGTTTGTGCTACTAAATAAGCCCTTGGGATCCAAGTGGCATTTTTGTGAATTCTTCTTTTACAATAATACTCTGAAGAAATATAGCAAAGTTCTGCAGATAGGTTCATCGTGCCCTATGTAGTTTTCCTGTTTGGCAAAGGATTTCCCTTATAACTTAAGTAAATTTTGTTGCATTGATGTTAATTGTAGACTCTTCTGGACTTAGAGAACTCTAAGTCCAGCTGTTTTTTTTTTTTTTTGCATTATTCCAGGACTAATTTTGTTATTACTAAAATCATTTTTGAATGTTAAATCTTAAAACTGCTTGGAAGAGTAAATCCTGCAACATCTCATTAAGACTAAACATGCAATGAAATATAATTTTGCACTGAAGAAAAGGGCGTTTTCTTCAGATTTCTTGAACTTCAATTAGCCGTTCGTACAGACCTTAAGTATTTAATACTGATTATTTGCTGAGTTGAAGAGGTTAAACATTACATACAGTGGTGTCCTGGTTGTGCCCTTATGTCATATGTTTAGGGAAAATGCTTTAGAAGAGTCTTACAAGAGTGCAAATGAGTAAATCAGTGAATTACACTGCCCCATCTGCTGCCAGCCACTAAGCAGAGAGAAAACCAGATTTAGTACAAAGTGAGCATTTACAGTAGCCCTGGGCAATATTAAAGCATGATATGGTGTATATAATGGTATGTTTCGTTTTTTATCAAACGTTTGTCCAAGAAAGCTGTGTATTAAAGCTTCAATACCTAAGGGTTTTCTTGTGAATTTTAAATCATGCTCCTAGTTAAACCTCAAAAGGATCTGTGGATGGAAAGGTTTTTTGATTTTCTTTGAAGTGGTTTGAAGAAGTTGATTAGTGTTGGCACCCGAGCACTCTTTTATGACGCTGTTTATAAATAATTCCTAAGTACCGGGCTGGAGTTTCAAGGTGTTAGATTAAAAAAAAAAAACCCTAGGATTTAATCACATTACATTTGAAAGAAATTAGGTGATAAAAAACAGCTGATGTATCCTTTTAAAGTATTTTTCTACATTGTGTACTAGTTCTGTTGCACTTGCAAGAACCAATAAGGGGGGAGTTTTTTCTTAAACCTTCCAAGTCAAATAACTTTGTAAAGATGAATCTATAATTTGGGCTTCATGCATGTTTAAAAATTGCACCTGCCCAATAACTGCTTAAGTACATGGAAGGCCTCATAAAAATACATTTCACATCCTTCCCTGTCTGCTGCCATCAGGTACCACCTCCCTTGGCTATCATGAGCTAAAGAGGTTTTTGGGTGAGTACATCCCTCATCTGATTTGACCTGCATTGCTCTTGGTAAATACCTCCCTGCCCCTTCTGTATATGGTCTGTTCTGCTTTGAGTATAGGAGAAAAAACATCAAAGATGTTAAGATGACATGACAGCTCAAGGGATTGCAGCCCAAAATTTGTGTTCACGGAAAAGGTCCCAAACACTATCCCCAAAGTTGCCCCATTTCCCTTGTTTTCTTAGGCCTCTACTCCCTTCCCAGTGCAGCTTAGGATTGTAGCACTCATTGCATTGTCTGTAAGCATGAGAGCAAGAATTCCTCAAAACAGGGATCTTATCCATTTCTTTTTCTCTTCAATTTCTTTTCTATAGAAACTACTAAAGTCCACAGAAGTGACAGAGGCACCTGGGTGCCAGCAGAAGATTCTGTTTTTCCCCACTTTTCTGTTGCGTGCTCCCCTTAGAGAAAGCTGAGGGACACAGGAATGATACATAGAGGAAAAAGTGAATTTTAATGCTCCGTAGAGAAACTGAAGGTAGCCATTAAAAGGGTAGAGAGAAAAGCATGTAATTGCTTAATATCCAAATTTTCTCTGAGCTCTGGCTCAACATAATAAGATGAAAACCATACGGTGAACTTGTACTTTCTGTGACAAAAACCAAAAGCTTTGTCAAATAATTTTTTTTTCTACCCTACTAAGGAGAATGACAGAAGGAACAGAATTGCTCCAGAGGTCCCTTCCAGCCTCAACTGTTCTATGACTGTATGAAAATAGTCACTTTTTAAGTAGTCTCATCCTACAGGTGCAAACACTATTTTTTTTTTTGAGAAAATATCCGGTCTAAGTACGTGTTTTGGGAGTAAATTCAAACTTGTATGAAGAACATGTTCGTATCTTACGCTCTGGTTCAGCAAGTAAACTATCCATGTGCTTAAATTGATATATACGCCTAAGTAACATGTTTAGAGTATTAATCTTATTAACTATGGAGATTAAAGAAAGACACAGCTGATGCTGTCTTATTGTTCTCCCTTTTCCCCTGTGGAGCCCAATCCTGAAGTGTCCATTCAGCAGGCTTCCAACCAAAATAAATGTTTCATTGTAATTACATTTATATTATGCAGTGTAATAGCAGCGAAGCAGTTGGGATTTCTGCTTTTCTACATCCTCACATTTGTGTTTTCTTGTCCATAGCTCCAAGAATTTGTATACTTGGCCCACCTGCTTCTGGGAAAACTACAGTTGTGAGTATGCTACCTTCAGTGTTACAATACTGGCCACTTAAGATTTTGTTTTCTACTGAGCTCAGTGCTTGTGGAAATCTTATCCTAAGAAAATTGTTTTCTTAATTGTCCAAGTGCTACAAGAGCACAAGACCTTGAAGGCAGCGTTCCTAAGGATGCTGAGCTCTGCAGGAACCTGTTTAGGTAGTGCTCGTGATACAGGTGTTCTGCAACAGAACTCTTCTTGGGCTTGTTTATACAGTGTTTTAGCAGGATTAATTAGCCTGGAAGGACTACTGTGGGTTCGTTCCTGTGGTATTGTTACTCATTCATTTGTCCTCGCCAGTTCTCGCCCACGTCTGTTGGTACCACCTAATTGAAAATGTCAAAGTTGTGTTTGAGCCGCTGCAAGTTGACCCACAGGAAGTTTCTGGCTGATGGTGGTGGATACATGCTAGGAAGATGCTTTCTTCTTTAAAATCCATGTTATAGTCTAGCAGATAAAAAGGCCTTTTTCAAAGTTGTAGAGTCTTGAATACCTTTATAAGAAGCTGCTTGAAGTCGCACACGCATAAATTGGAGGCTAGTAAAATGCTCTCTGACTTTCTGTAGCATTCTGAAAATGTTTCATTTTCTTTCCAAATATTTCAACTTGTGTTTTTTTCTTCTTCTTCCCTCAGGCAATGAGGCTTTGTAAACATTTGGATGCCATCCGTGTGTCTCAGGAGACTTTGTTATTCAAGGAAGAATTACCACTGACAAAAGAAGCAAAGGCATATAAAAAAAGAAAGCAGGTATGTAAGAGGGAGTAATAATAGTAGTTCTGCATGCCACAGAAGAGGAATTATGTGGCACTCCTATGATTTCCACTGTTACGAGTTTAGCAGATCAGAATAAATATTCTTGTACCTATGGTGGTTTATACATTTGGTAATACAGGTACAGGTGCAGAGTCTTTCAGGAGCAAGAGTGGAAGACAAAGTAGGGTCTCGAACGTCTTGGAATTATTAATCTTAGACTGGAGTCCCAAAGTCTGTTCTACTTCAGCATACTTGATAATCTCAGCAAAATAAGCATTAATTTCAGATGTCTGCTTCAGTACAAAATGGTATTGGAAATATATAGGTTTTTTTTTAGTTCAATAGAAGTACTTAGTAGTGAATGTTTGATATATATATTTTTTTTTCCCTGTAGCATGATATAAATACTTTGGTGCACTTGCTTGTGGAGGCATATCCTGGATATATGGGAGCACCNTATAAATACCTTGGTGCACTAGCTTGTGGAAGGCATATCCTGGATATATGGGAGCACCTCTGCCCTGGTGCCTGCCCTTTTAGCTGATTCCCTTCTCCAAAAGTCAAGGAGTTCCAAGAATAAAGATACAGAGGCAGCCTAGTCTTCAGTGACTCTTTCTGGCAAAACTACTAGTATGAGTTTCTTCCTTTTCCATGGTCACCTATTTCCATAATATTGGAGGAACTTTGCATCTGTGAGACTTCTACACACGCACAGTTAAATTTGGTTGAAATTAGCCAACAGGTTCAGAAGTTGCTGAAAGAGCAAATAATACGATTGCATAAATTTAGTTTCATTAGAAAACTAGGCTGAAAATAGAATAGTGTTTATTACATTGAATTAAAGAGTGAAGATGGGTGAAACCTCAAATAATTTATTGAAAAATCTGAAAGAGTTCATTGAGCTCACTGAACTTACTACCAAAAAGATTTGCTTTTGACTGGCATAATATGAAACGTTTCTTTACTGAGAATATGTACTTTGAAATCTTTGTCCTAATTATTAAAGATTGTTTTACTAGATTCATAAATTTCAACCTAGAGTAGGAGAATTTAAAACAAAAATTCCCTTTGGTTTAATTACGCTAATTATTAACATATTTCAGACTATGCAGATACACTTTCAAGGGTGTCCTTTCGGGCTTATTTGATTTAAAAAGACGGGTGGTGTGGAAGATGAAAGTCAAAAATGTCAAGGCTAATCAGGTAGTAAGGAGTGCCTGAAGAGGAGAGACTGGTGGTGTTTAAGTACTGTGCAGTGCACCCTTGTTTCTGAGGTGTTAGGTGCTAGGAGTCTTCATTAACTCGCTTTCTTTTATTCTTTTACATGAATGTGAGTCTTCATATGTAACTTCCTAAAACTAAGAGGAAACTCCTGGCTTCCTTTATATCAGGGGAAGCTCTACTGTAACTTAAAATGCACCCAAAATATCCACTTAATGAGCTATGTTTCCCCTTAGTGATTTCTGTTGTTGGCTGACCCTTTTTTTGTTTTAAGTGACCCCCGGTTCTGCTGAAGTGAGTGGTAAATGTGACTCCACTAATACACATAGCATCCGTTAGGATTTGAATCCCAATAGGATCCTATATGCTACTAGGATTTGAATATCTATTCAGAAAGAGAACAATAGCTGTTTCTACAATCTTTGATACAAGCACGGCATTAGAAAGTTGTGGGCCTAGCCAAAGCAGTTTAATAAGTGGAAAGAGAAAAACCATGAACTAAGTCTGTGTTTGTGAAAGTCTGATTGTGAAGGTCACGTAGCAGAATTTAATATAGTTAGAGGCCCATTTTGTGAGTATAAGGTTACTCTGACTAAATTAACCCTAGTGGCAAAGTTTGTTCATTTTCTAGGTCAGTAGGTTAGTGTTACTAGATCTGGGCAAACGCTGGAAAAAAGTCCACTAATATTTGCTCACATATTTTAGTTGCTTCTCATGCTTTCATCTCTTTTGTGTTCACTTCCAGTGAACGTTATAGCATTTGAGTTGAGGACAGGAGTTCATGAAAGAGGTATTTAAAGTACCTGATTATTCTCCAAAGCTCACTTTTTAAATTTGGAAATATAATCATTCACTATCACACACCTGGCCACTTACTAATGAGCACAGCTCAAGTAATGAATTTTAAATATCAAATGTTCAAAGCAAAGTGTGATCATTCCACATGTAAAAATACTCCCCAAAAGTCTTTTTCTTTTTTTTTTGAATATTCAATATATTTGAGGAATCAGGAGCTACCGATAAATATTCCATGAACAGAAAAAGAGGCTACATTTTTTGGATAAATCATTGCAAATTATTCCCTCATCTCTAGTTATTATAATGCTAATAGAAAATACCTCCAAGTTTTTTTTTTCCTATAGAGAAGTATAATGATGAGCTATTGCATGTTTCACTTTTCCTGCTAGGTGGATAAAATAAGAAGTTGAAAGGACCATGGTAATCGTGGGTTTGCAGGATGGTGCACTCTTAAAGCTATATGAAATTGCAGTTAAGGTGTTTGCATCTTGCTTAATGACCTAAAACTACTGTATAATTGCATCATATTTTTATGCTTTTAGGGAGACATATAACAGAAGTGAGGAAAACCCAAGGCATCCGTATCTATGTGTGTTCAGCATCCTGTCTGTTCCAGCACAAGTCACCATAAAAGGAAAATATAGGAACTGTTCTAGCCTTGTGTATACATGAAAAGGGCAGCCTTTTGGTGTGAATTTATCTAGACAAGCTCAACTTAAACATTCATGATTTTTCAAACTACTAACCAAATCTCTGGAAGCTTGAATGCTTTTCTCTCCAAGGGGCCAAGCTATAAAGCAAACCAACTTGGAAGGTTTGGGCTGTAGCCATTTTTAGAGTAAACATGTCTGAAACTTGCAGTAGGAGCGTCTGTGGAAGGTCCTTCCACCTCTCCATCTAAGCAAAAAGTCTAGCAGTTTTGTGAAAGGGTTACTAAAAACATCACTTTGAGGAGAGCGGGCATGTAAGATGAAATATGCTATCTCTGGAATAACAAGGAACATTTAAAATCACTCATGAACAAGTATGTTTACATCAGCATGGGAATAGGGATTAGAATGGTGTGTATAGCCTAAAGCAAAATACACGTGTCTGAATATAAGGAAATGCCACAGCTTTTAGAAAGTTTACTATTTCAAACAGCAGGTCTTTCCATTAACTAAAACGGGTATTAGATCAGACTCAGAGTGCCTTAGATAAGCTCTGCTGTTATCAGTGTCTATGTCTCATTGTCCATTACTACAGATTTCTGGGAGGTGATGTCCTATCCACTGGACTTGTGAAATATTTGTGTATTTGAGGAAGGAAAATACGAATGTGCTGTATGATGATGGATATGTCAGAGGTAGTGATTGCTATGTGATTAATAGGGCATAATTTGTCTAGTCTATTGAAAGTGATTTTGTAGGCCACTGTTCAATAGAAGGAAAACTGAGTGTAAAAATTGGAATTGAGTCACAGGGAGCAGAAGGAACTAACAACCAAAATATCTGCTTGTGTCCTGTGACTGTTTTTGTGCAATAAACCCTGCTCAAAAGAGAGGACTTAGAATATCACTGCACTAAAAGAAGTTAGTGTAATTTTGGTTTAAATTGGTTTGGCACAGCTTAGCAGAGTGGACCCCCAGCAGTCGCTTACCTCTCCTGATATGACACATCAAAGAGGGAAGGAAGACACGCGCTGTTCCTGGGAGCAGCAGGATGCACCTTTGGAAGGTGACAGCCTCAAAGCCTCCAGCCAGGCTCCAGCGGCGAGGGGCTGCGGGAGGCTGTGACGCACCACTCGAGGAGACCTGCAGACTTTCCAGAAACAGCCTTTTTTTCTCCTTTTTCTCTGTTACTTGCTTGAATGTCGCCTTATGAATGGCTAATAGGAAGAAGGGCACCGAGAACAGGGGACAGTAGGGAAAAACAAAACCGAACCAACCCCCACCTTGACTGTCTTGTCCATCCTGCAGCCAGCGGAGGACTCTTCTCTGTTGCATATTCTCGAGTGCTTTCTCCAGTCTACTTCAAAGTGACTTGTGCAATAGTTTCTGCCACTCCTAGTGAAATTTTTGTGAGCTGATGAGGATTGTGGTTATGAAATCTTCCACACAACCACATTTTGATTATGTTTAATTACATCTTCTAGTGTAATGTAAGTCTAAAGAAACACTCTCTTAGGATTGTATCCCTCAGAGTGGTTGGAGTAAGAACCGAATGGGAACCCGCGATACGTGTAGCTGTTCGCATCATCTGAAGTTTCTTGTGTGAGTTGAAAGAAAACTTTGCGACACAGAATGAAGAGAATCCGTCTTTGAGACTTTTCGAGTCCCCACTTTAGTAATAATGGCAGAATGAATGCGATGAGGCAGTTTGATGTAGACAAGTGATTAACGGCTTCTCTGACCAGCATGGGCAAAGGTTTAGACTTCAACCAAGCAAACTGGTTAACGCAGAGCTCATTTAATCAAATTCTGCCCTGCTTAGAAAAATAAAGTAACCTTAACATTAACTTTAATTTTAAATTAACTTTCTGACCGAAGAAAGAGTAAGAGAGAAACTATAAAGTAATCCTACTGAAGATCAGACTTTTGGAGTTTGTGTTTGATATTCTGCTCGTCTCACGTGGTATCTGTTAATATCACTAATGCTGTATGTGCTGGCATAGGAAGTGGTAGTGGATCAGATTCTTGCTCTGGTGAAAGGGATTTGCTGGAGAATGGGATGTTCTTCTGGATCTCTTTGCAAGTCTGAGGTCCAGAGTGGTAGCTGGTGTGCAAAGTTTGGCATTGTGTCCATGTTAGTGTGCAGTAAGGTTGGATATGGACTTTGGGAAGTAGACATGTGTTTAGCTTACCTTTAGCACTGATCGTTGTGCCCTTATTAACTCTCAGATACATTGTGCTCATGACTTGAGGCCTTGTATGGTTCAATTTATTTACTTATTTTAAGGAGACATCTCAGTTCACCTTTAACCAACATGTGGCTGCACGGTAAGATTCCTTTTGAACTCTACTGTGAATATTCAGCCTTTTTTTTTTTTTTTTTTTTTGTTCTTTCTTTAGAAAATCCCCAACGCACTTTGGGCCAATCTGATCCAGGAACGTCTGTCAAACGTGGACTGCATCAAACGAGTAAGAATTGCTCCTCCGAGGGCCGCTGGATAAGCACTTACACAACTCGTGCATCGTAGTTAGCATTCCGAGTCCTGAGCAGAGGAGGGAATGGGGGCAAATCTTTGGGGGCTCTGGAGCGAATTGCTTTCTTGAACATCAGCAGAGGGACTTTGGAGCTTTATTAACAGGATAAAGGGGAGGCTGAGAGTATGCATATGCTAATCTTATAGCACTGAGATGATCAAAGGCTGAACAAGCAGAGCTTTGTTGATTGCCTGGGGCAACTGGCAGAGTTATAGTGGACAAAGCAGATAAACAGAAAATATCTAAAAATCAATAGATTGAGTTAAGTTTTTAGTTCTTGATGAAAGGAGAAAAAATCTAATGTTATAATGTTATTCATTTCAATTTTCTTTCTCCTCGTGTCTTTTTTTTCCTCTGTTAGGAGTTTAAATGCATTCTCTTCTAGGTAATAATTAATATGCTTACTGTTAGCTTACAAAAAGACAGCTAAATAGTTTTGGCTGCTGTATCCATGGATCCATGTTGTTTTTTTCATTGTACTTAGACTTAATATAAGTAGAGGCTTTTCAAATAGAACTAAAAGAGAACTTAGATTAATGTTGCTTGAATATCTGGACTCATGGAAAGCAAAATCTGTTTTATGTGTTTTCTTTAAGCCTCAAATGTTATGGTTTATTGAGTCCATAATCAGCCCATAATAATGGATTACTTGCAAGAGACATAATCTAGTGGATAAAAATGTTTGCCTAAACAGTGCCAAGATATAGATTGTACACTAGTTGAAGCACTTCTTGGGAGAGAAAAATGCATAGTCCAAATAAGATGTTACATTCATGAAGAATTAAAGAACTTTTTCAAATAAATAATAGCTGTTTTTAGATCCACCTGCCCAGCTAAACATGTTCACTCACTAGGTCATAAAAGGCTGGTTTGCAATATGGTCATTTGAAGAGCAGACTTCTTCTCTAGTTAGAGCGTTTAAAATATATTTAAATGCATTGAAATGAAAATAAGCAAGAAAGATGGTAACCCAAGAGTGGAACTGCTAACTCCTAGACTTTTGGCTGGTATCGTCAATAGTTTTGATTAAATATTTTCTCAAGTGAGCTCGTAAAAGTGGTAGTTTTGGAGGGCGGATTTTGTCCTCTGAGGCTATCAGGAGAATTGTTTTGGTGACAGCGCTTGCAACAATCTAGAAAGTGGACAAATAACTCTTCATTTTAGGGCCTTTATAATAGTAGCTATAAGATCTTTCCAAGGTGCTCATTGTGTTGTGTAAGTTGCTTCCTCTGCTTAAAAACAGGTGTGTTTTCAACAGCTATTTATTTTCTACAGCGTTCATTGTGATACTGTTAAAGTTTTAGTAACCACTAGTGGGCAAAATCTGCCAGTCTCCTAAGGCTACATCCACCCAATGCTTTTTTTACCCTATTTATTCTGTAACTGCTGGCATTGTTCTTGCCCTCCTTATAGCAGTGAGTGAAGGATCTCTCAGTATCTGTGTTTTTAAGTCCTATAAACTCAAAATAAAGTGGCGAGATAGTTTAAATGACAACAGCTGCCTGTATTTTATGTTCCTACCATTACTACGAGCAGCACTGAACCAGTGAATGTTACAGAACAGCAGGGGAAATAAAAACTTCCTTTAGAAAACTGCCCTGATTTTGAGCAAGATTGGAGTGCACGTTATTAGTGTAGTTAGGATTTCAGCTCCTTTTTAGGAAAAATGCATTATTGGCTTGCCCAAAGTTGTGATGGTTATTGAAAGTCCTTTTATTAGTAGAGGAATTCAGGGCCACTCAACTGACCCCAAATTGTACATCACTTCCACTTGAAAGAGGATCTATGCATTTTAATTGCAGCCTTCTAATATGAGTGTTAATGAATTCAGTCCTGCAGATTTTGTACTTCAGTGCCCAGATTTATGCCATCTTGCTCAAATCATGAGTCAGCATTTTTAACTGAACATGTAAAGAGATTAGGAACTGTCTGTTGGACCATAGGACCACAAGCTGTTTGTTTTATTTCTCCTTGTGGTGTCATTGGCTTGGCATTAATTGCACAGTTTTCATTCCACTGACAGCAGGAATACCGAATTTTTTGTGCCATTGTTTTGACACTCACAGGTTTATGGATGTCACTGGCATCCTCCAAGGAGAGCATTTTTATTGATCGACAGCTCTTCTGAGACGGCGCTGTGTGTTCCTCTAATACAAATGTGGTTTGGCCTGCAGGATCACGCGGGTAGGGCTTCCAGCATCCGCAGAGAACTTATTGCGAGCATTATGTTAGAACCTGGGACTTGGGCAGCTCATAGGAAGACTTTTCATCTGGCTGTTGGTGCTACTGCAGTTGTGGAGGGAATTTATAGAACTGGGGAAAGCCAATGGGGAGATTGCTAGGTGATGAACTTGTGAGGGGGACAACTACAGCTGAGCAGCCTTATTCGCATTTTGAAGAGATTTGAAAACTAAGCCTAGGCCAGTGAGTCATGAACCCAAGTGCAGATTTACTTCTGATTGACATTAAACAATTCAGAGTGGTGGCTGCCATTGAACAGGAAGGAGAAGAATGCAGTGGCTATTGGTTGCTTTGGGGTTTGTACAGAGATCATCGTGTTGTCTCCGTGCCCCTTACAAGGACAGCAATGTTTCACCAATATAGCTGCATTAGTCGAAGACAGAGTCAGTTTTGGATTTTATAACAAATCCTGCCGCTGTGCAGGTCAAATAACAAGAGAGAACTGAATATCCAGGTCATTATTATTGAGGTGGAAAGTCGACAGAACATAGATTTGGTGTTACAACTGAGAGCGTGCCCGCCAAGGAAGGAGATTTATGTTTGGGAACGACCTGGAGGGTTTCCCTTCCTCCAGGTTCCTTAAATTTGGAGAGGAAAGTGATGGCTTTGAAAGTACTTCCCTGTTGCTGATTTTCAGTGTGCCATGAGTCTCCAAGGAGCACTTCACCTGGCATTAAGGCAAGAGCAGAATACTGTATTTATAGCAGTCGTGATGCGGGAAAAGACTGAGGTTCCAGCTGAAGGAGAGGGAATAGTGACCACAGAATAAGGCGCTGTAGAGTTTCAGACTTTTAGCCTTCATTCTAGCCTTGATGTGATAAGATGCCATCCATGTGTGGTTGTAAGGTTACTGCTATCAAGAACAAAAAAATAGAGAGCTTCTAAAAGAAACAAATTCTCACCATGTGAAGTTACTAATTACACTTTAATGACAGGCAGGAGGGCAGAAAAGAGCAATGTTTGCATAAAGCATGATAGGCATATTTTAAGTCAGGTCTTGCTCTGCTGTGTCTTGCTTCCTCTTGCTTAGTTCCCAAGCTGCTCTCCCTTTTTACTTTTTTTTTTTACTTTTTTTTTTTTATATCAGTGACATCTGCTTGGAGCTTGTCCCTCCTGTGATACCACACTACTTGCAGCTGTTCAGACCTCCAGCTCTGAGCTGTGCATGGGGTGCCCTGAGCATACGGCCTTTTTGATGTGTGATAAAACAGAACCAAGCCACTGGGGGTATGGAGAGGGAATGCATCAGAATATCAATAAACCTGTTCTGAACAAAGCTGCAGCTCTGTGCTGGAATAGACATTTCACTGAACTGTCAAGTAGATGGATAATGTATTCTAATTAGGGATTGACTGATACCCTGGAACTCGGAGACCTTTGGATATAAGATCCAAAATACTAGCTATTTTTGTAGTGTTTACTTATTATGTATTTGTTTAAAAAATATTTGTTGCAAGAAGCTATTTACTGAGCTGTGATTTCCTACATTGCAAAAACTTTTAGCTTTAAAATTGCATATGGCCTCTAAGGACCTTGGAAATTTGTATATAAGCATCATGTAGCATCAAGCTTGCTATGTGTTGTTTAAAGAGCATCTTCTTTGTTTGCTGCCTGTTGCTTAGTATTTGCTTCTGAGCTCTAAGTATATTTACACCAGAAGCAAAAGACTTTATTTTTAGTTTCCAAAGTATTGCATTGGAGTGGAGAAAATGAGCCAGATTTGTAGTCTGTGTAAATTGGCATAGATCTGTTGGCTTCAGGGCTCTCCTGCCATTTCTCCCTAAAAGAGGATCTATGGATATGTTGTACAAATACAAGATATTCACAACCAGTTCAAAATTCCTAGCACACTGCTAAAAATATTGTGTAGTCTTGCCTCTCTCCTGCAAGTCCCAATGGATAAATTGATTTCTTAGCACCTGTGTGACCTTAGACAGTGGTTCATCCTAATTTGATAAAGCAAACACCAGGAGTGGCAAAAATGTCTTGCAGTTACTTGAGTCTCTTATTTTCTACAGATACCAGCCAGGATGACATGTTCCTGAAACCAGGCTAATTAAGGAATTTTAAGTAGTCTACTCTATTTTCCTGTATAATTGGAATGTCCCAATTTCCTCCTACAGAAGTCATGGGGATATGTTTCCCTGAAATACTTCTAAAACCTTTGGACCCCATACTGACAGAGCCTCTAATTTATATGGGAGACGATAATGATTGCTAGCTAATGCAATATTAAAATATCTTCCTTTTTTTTTTTTTTTTTAAATACAAAGATGACCTTTCAGGTTTATTATAGTATCACAAAGATATTTTGGTGTATAGGATATAGTGACAAGGGCCTGTGTATTTAAGCAACTAAGAGAAAAATTTGGCAAAGTTCAGAAAATTCAGACTCAGGCGTGGTAAGCAGGTTAGATTTCAAATACTGCATCACACAGACACTGAGTGAGGCTGTAGCACTCCTACGGTATTTCACAGCTCTGTAAATGTTTTTTTAAAGATGCTCAATCCAACACTTAGCTGGCTATAACAAGGACTTGAGGGAGCAAAAGGCTCTTTTTTCTTTTTTCTTTCTTTTGCTCTGTTGCTTCATTAGCTTTGGGAATGCTGGTTCCATTACTGTGAGTTTTCCTGTATAATTTAAGAAAATAATGAAAGCATGCATATTTTCCTCACTGTTCTTGGCATTAAATCTGTCTTTAGATTTGTTTAGCCTCTATTTTTTTATGCACAGTGTGGGCTGGTATCCTTTTAAATATTTCAAAACTGCAGAAATTGTTTTGGGTTGGTTTTTATTTAAGAGAGAAGTTTAAGATTGAAATATGGGGGGGGAAAATCACTGCTACAATATGTAAATGTCCTTCACATTGTGGTAGTGTTATCAGTTACAATTCACAAAAATATCAATGTTCTGTGTTTGCTTTCTTCTGTCATAAACATCCTTTTTTTCCCCATGTGTTTCCTGTTCCAGAATTAACAACTGTTTCATGGTTTTATTCAATAGGGTTGGATTTTGGAAGGCTTCCCTGAAAACCAGGAACAGGCATGGATGCTGCAGTCATCTGGCATCATTCCTACGCACGTTGGTAAGCAGTGCAAGGCTAATGTGTGATTGTGTCCAGGAGGTGAAAGCTTAGAAGCATTTTTATCCAAACATCCTAAATAATAATTTCAGTATGTGTCTCTAAGACGCCAGAGTCAGTAGCCAGTAAAATGATGTTTCAGTATGGTTCAGATTCACTGAAGGGCTTGAGTTAACCCGGGAGAGTTTAAATGCTGTTTTTTCCATATAAACCCTTGTCATCTTACCCAGAGTTCTGTAAACTCAATACCAGTCCAGCAAGTGTCTTTGAGCAGTTAGACACAGTTTTGCCTCTATCCACAATTTTGCTTCTATTTCTCCACCAAGTGAAATAAAAACATCTTGCTTTTTTTAAGCTTGAGTCTCCTGAGTATGGATGGAGTGTGGCTTAATTTGAGAGGAACATTTCTTCAGTGGCAAAGTGCTGATAGACAGGACCTTGACAGCTCCCTTCACCAATTAGAACAGCCAGTTGTCCCAAATTAATAGTCAGAAAACCTACTTGCAATGTAAGAAACAGTTACAGTTGGGTGGAATGTAGCATAAAATGATAAAAGTAGAGCTTGCAAATGGATCATGAACTTGCCAAAGTGTTAGTGAACTTGATGAATTGTCACTTTGGATTTGATTTGGATAGGATTCCACTATTAATGAGGAATTCAAAACCACTGCAATAGAGTTAGGAAAAAATGTTTAATGTCTAGTACTTGCATGTATTTTTCATATAGCTAATAACATCTGAAGTCAAGTTTTGCTCGCAATTTTATCACTGCAACCAAGACCTGAATGAGAATCTTAAAGTGCAGTCTGTCTAGTTAATCAAAAAGAAGATTGAGAAGAGATATAATTTACAGTATATGAGTATCTTAATAGGGAGAAAAGTGCCTGAAAGAGCTGTTTGATATGGTAGAGAAATCCATAAAAAGAACCTGTGTCTGAAGCTTGTAATCAAATACATTGAAAAGAGAAATTAAATTACTGAATTAACTGTGAGGATGATTAGAGTAAAAACAATCCAGGGAAGTGATAGATTCTCCATCTTTTGATGCTTTGTAGTCCAATATGGACACTTGACTGTGAAGTTAACCCAACAATGTTTACTGGTCTCACTACAGAAGTATCTGGGTGAGAAATGTTTGCTTGTGGTATAGAGGAGAGTAAGACTGAGTGACCTGCAGATGCTTCTAATCTAGACTTCTGGCCTGGACTCCATCCAGTCAGAGTGTAACCATAGCTTGTTAATTCCCATGGATGAGTGGGTCAGTACTTAGGAGTTCTGGACTGTTTGTTTATTAATGAATACTTTCTCTCAGTATCCTGTTAAGCAGGGGGAGAAAAGTTCTGATTAAAAGTAAAATCCAGTGTTTGCAGGTAGAATAATGGGAAATTAAGACAAATGTGCTTGAAATACTTTCATCCATCCTTAATACTAGCATTCATCTAAATAGTTACAGGAAATAAAACAAGTAACTAACCAAAGCTACACTTTCTGTTCCTTTCTTTTTGGTGCCTAGTTGTGCTTTATGCTCCAGACACTGTACTGATTGAGCGGAACAGTGGGAAAAGGCTTGATCCCATCACAGAAGGTGCAGTATGCATTTGTTTGTGAGCTCTGCCAGAAACTGGAGTGCTACTTGATTACAAAAACACTGTAATATCAGTAGGATTAACATTTAAATGGTACCTCTCCAAGAAACAGTAGGAGTTTATAATTATAAACCGTTTGGAGAGGGTGTGTGTCAGCAGTATCTTGTTTTATATGACTATAAAGTACAAGGAAATGTAAAGTTTGGTATGGAGTCTGCACAGATTATCACTTACGCCACAACATAAGGCTTAAACATAAACAGGATATTGGTTAGAAAAGCTTTGAAAGTGCTCAAGACCTGTTAAATCACCCTCTTGGTCCCTAATCCGTGCCTTCCTTCTAGAGGTGTTCCACACCACCTTCGACTGGCCGCGTGACCCTCGCGTGCAGCAGCGCCTGGTGAAACCAGAAGATGCATCTGAACAAGAGATATCCAGGAAGCTGCTGGAGTATCACAGAAGCTTTCCTGGAGTCTTCCAGGCCTACCAAAAGGTTTTGAAATCAATCAATGCAGACCAGCCTTGCGTGGATGTTGTATCACAGGGTAAATATGCACCTTTATGGCAAATTGGATAGTTGTTAAACTCTTAACTGAAATGTAGTTCCTAGCCTTTAGAAATGGTTCATAAGAATACACTTAGTCAAGACTCAGGACTCCCAGCTGAGTTGTCATCTTTCTAATACAGAGTCCGGGCTCTTCCTTTTAATTCTTTTACAGGACTAGACTAAATGCAGTTAGTCTTAGTCCCGCAGTCCTGACAAGGGATAGCTGAGTCAGTAGAGTAAAAATCACCATTACTTCTGGGAGAGATGCTCCTAAAAAGCTACACTGTGGCTCTAGTCTTAATCCCCTACGTGGCTGGTACCTTCCACGAGTCTGATAACAAGGTGTAGGAGTAGTTCAAAGCTGGTAACATTTCATTTAAAAGCTGTGTGTGCTGGTAGCTTTCCTTTTCAACAGTTCCTGATTGCCTTTGCTTGACTTTAATGCAGTCTGACTTTTAATGTTGATTCTTCAAAAATAAAATAAGTAAACTGCCAGAAAGACCAATTGATAATGTGCTTTGTAGCTGTCAGTCTGGGGATGATCTGATATATCTCAGTAATTTTGCATCTCAAAAAGGTCTTTTTTTAATGACGAGTGCTGCACTTTTAAGATAAACAAGTAGGAAGTTTATAATCTGAATTTACACATTAATTACCTCTAAATTACTTAATTAAATTTAAAAGTTCATATCATCATTCATAAAGAATTCATGCCTTGAATTGTAAATAAAAATGTGAGTGCCTGAATATTAATTATTATTAATTAATAATGTAGTGAGATAAATTGAAGATTGGAATGAAAAAATCCTCTCTAGATCTTTTTTCTGCAGTGCATCAAGCAGCCAGCTTTTTTTTTTGCCTTTTTTTTTTTAAGAATAATTAGATGAGTAGACTGTCTAGGGGATCATTACTCCTAATTAACTTGGTTATTTACTGCAAATTAAGCATCATTTGTAAGCAGGGTGCTTTGCCTGTAATGTTTGTGCTTTTCAATACGCTGGGTTATGGAAAATATTCAGAATAACTAGAGCACTCCTTGGTTAGCTGATACTTGTTTTTGGATAAGTTATGCAGCCAGAAGAGTGCACTGTTTTGATTTTCAGTTTTTTAATGCAGTTTTACTGCTACGGATAAGAGATTATAAACAATTAAGAGAGAGCATCTATATTAACATGATAATGGGTTGTTTGATACGAATATAATGTTTGAAATATCTCAAATTTTAATGGAATGACTGGTTTGTGGTAGGATAAGGGATGTGAAAGTTGATTCTGCAGTGTAGTGTCCCAGCACAGCTTGTGGGACTGGACTGAGCTGTGCCGGATCCCAGTGCATATTAGATTCTCCAAACTCCTGAAGTCAGCACTCAGAGTCGTGATTTTGGTTGGAGTCTTAAGATATTCCAGTGGTAAAATAAATTAACAAGAACAACCGTTAAAGAAAGAGAAGTTAATCAATGTGTTTCTTTTTTTTCCCCTTTTTTAAGGGGAAAAAAGAAATGTGTTATAAACTGCATTTCATGTTCTAGCTCTCACCTATGTCCAAAGCCGGCACCGATCGGCTGCCCCCTTCACACCACGGATTCTCTTTTGTGGACCCCCAGGCAGTGGGAAGCGCCTGCAGGCAGCACTAATAGCTCAGAAATACGGCATTGTCAACAGTAAGTTCTCAGTAAATATGCACTTTGCTCAATTCCCCCTTTTCTCTCTTTTTGATCATTTATCTTTTGCTGTCTTTCTCTCTTGCACATAAAATTTCTCTGTTAGACCATCACTGTGGATGTCAAATTTTTGAGGGGTCTGAAAACTATTTCAATGGAGAAATATAAACCAATAAAACATGTATTCGGTGACAAACCGGCTTTAACATTTTTTTAGTCCTCATTTTTTATACTCTGCAGATCAGTAGTTTTTCATGTGTTACATTCTTGTTGTGCTCTGAATTGTTCATTGTATCAGTGGATTGCAAATAATGTCTTCGGAGTTTCATCTGTCTTGCCAAAATTGAGGCACTTTGAAAGAGAATTTGCTGTGTACTGTGAGGAAGCCTCTTGGATTCTGTGCTTCTAAGGCAACGTACTGGAAAAGGACACAATGATCAAAATGTACATTCTATTTTTTCATCAGGGAAGCCCAGAAAATGCTAAATGAGACTTGATCATGATGGTAAATGCTGATGTTAAAGTGTTGTAATATTAACATCCAGGAGGCTGCTAGGATCAATGCTGTTTGCGTCTGTGTTCTGTAATGTCTTCTAATATTGGAGTAGCTATAAAATATTTTAAGTAAATATCTGGTTTCTGTAAAATTTGACAATTTCCTTTGTTAAGGAAAGTATGAGTTAATTTCATTGACATTCTTCCACTGCATATCAGATAAGAAAAATAAGATTTAAATAGATAGTACTCTTTTTGTATTGAGAGGTTTCTTTAATTAATGGAACTAATTCTACTCATTGTGTGTAGTCAGCCCTTCTGAGTCTTCCCTGGGCTCCTGGGGAAGTTGAGCCAAAGAATTCACTGAACTTGGATTTGGCTTTCCAAATGAATAGTAACTTAAAGTTGC
This sequence comes from Crypturellus undulatus, assembly GCA_013389825.1. Taxonomy (NCBI): domain Eukaryota; kingdom Metazoa; phylum Chordata; class Aves; order Tinamiformes; family Tinamidae; genus Crypturellus; species Crypturellus undulatus. The sequence goes on from VWPW01009971.1 coordinate 63,267, forward strand.
CAGCTGTATTGTTTTCAGTCACATCTTTAGTAGAGGTGCTTAGGAAAATAATTTTCAAGTTCAACTTGAAACTTTAAAGGGTTATGTCCTTTCCATACAATCATTCCTACTTAATGGTTATGCATTTAGCTTTTGTAGTGCCACTAAAGGCATGGAAGTAATTCTAAAACTGTTTGTCTATCTATCATTCAGAAGTCTAGTTTTGTGGGTTTGTATTTTTAAGTGTTTATCGTTATTCATATGCTTCAAAAATACTGAATAACTAAAATATTCAGTATACTTGAAAAGGGCAAATTTATATGATTTTAATCTATATTAAAATACTGAAAACTACAAATAAAACTGATAGAACTTTTATGATATCAGATGTTTTAATATTGCAGTATTTTATCATCACATTAAAAATTAAAGGATTTTAGAGACTTTTTTCAAAGACATATTTTTAAGCATTATATAATTGGCATAATTAAAAATGAAATGTGTCTGTTATAACGTGTTAAAGAAAACTGTTAGGTGTGTTAAAGATTCTGTTTCTCTTGTGTTTCTGCCTACCTTTTCCGAACTATTTTTCTAAAGCTAAGCTTGATGTAGTATTTTCATCTAGGTCAAAATTTGCATTTTATTTTTTTTAAGCAACTATTATATAAAACAGATGCTGCTCTGTTTGCTAAATTCCGTTACCACTACTTCATCCATACGGTGAATTTCATTGTAAGTATACTCTATACCAATTATTACAGGAATTAATATTTAAAACAGAGCTGGAAGGCCATCCTTTTCAAAAGAGTACTTCAGCATATGCTTAATTTCTGGTTAGGCCTTTGGGATTGAAACAGGCTTAAAAGTTTAATCCTACATTTAAATATTTTCAAAAATTGGATTGAATTTAAGCCATATACAAGTTGTTGTCCTAAGTTGGGGTCTATACATGATTTCTGTTACACATTTAGACCACTTTCTGGGAAGATGAATTTGCTTCTGTGGGGCAAGTAGTGGCCATTAATATTTTTGTTCATTCCTTGTCACATCAATACTAAAGTTGTTCAATTTTGTGAAGAAATGTTCCAGTGGTTTATTCTTAGTCCTGCGTGCTGGACGATGTGATGAAACAGATGATTTCAGAAAGGGTGAAATGAATTTATGATTATTAATTGAAATGCCATGAAATAATGTACAGAGTTATTGTTATCAAATATTAAGCAAAACTGAGTTGGAATTAGGACTTTGTAATGTTATGCAAACTCTTGGTGCCTCTTGTGATGTTACATGACTCCTTCATGCCTTAATGCCTTATTTGTAAAATGAGGATGAATACTATTGTATCTAACTCGTATGGACAGTTAAGATTTAATAACGTGGTATATTCAAAAAGTGCTATACAGTACCAAAATAGCATTAGTTGATGCATAACTGTCCTGTCTGGAACTTTAAATCTAGATCTCCTGGTGTTCTGTGTATTTGAAGTCAATGATAACATTGCATTAGCACAGTTTTTTAAATATAATTCTTACATGATCATTAAATGATCCAGGGAGTCACTTCCTTGAACCGCGTATTATCCTGCACCACCAACAGTGCAGTTCAGCTGCTGTTCAGCAGGTGTAACTTTATTCAGTAATTAAAAGTTTATAAAAAGTGAAAACCACTAGCAGTCCCTTGAGTTATTATTTCAGTAACATATTTGATTAGCCTCTTTCTCTGTTTTTAATATGTTCTTTGCCAAATGTATTCTTTTTTATTCAGTATTCTCCCCTGCTCAGTCTCTTTGCTTTTTACTCTGGCCGAAAAAAATCCCATCAACAAACCGAAAAACCTACAACTTTTATTTTATTCAGTGACCTTATTTCAGTATGCAGCTTCTGTTGTGTGGGTTTTTTTATTTTTCTTTTCTTTCTTACTGCCTTTTTAAATTTTAACCTTGTATATTTTTGTTCTTCCTTCCTTTTAGTTTGCTGTGGGCAACTGCTAAAGGAAGCTGTTGCAGGGAAGACAAAACTTGGAGAACTCGTTAAGACTTATTTTGACAATGACCGCCCAGGTAGGGCATGTTGGTGTTTCATTGCACTTCATTTTTAAGAGTTGTGGGAGAAAAATACATTGTGAGTGAAATTTTTCTTGGTCAGAGTCTAATCAAGTTTCTTTACAGTGGTCGGAAAGCTGATTAATTCCATTTCATTAGGTGTAGCTGCAGTTAGATGTTTTTAACTCTCTGATTTCTTCATAACAAAGAGCTCATGGTTAAATGAATTTTTTTCCCCACATCCCAAAGTCTGAATTCTAAGCTTTATCTCTAGATCAGAATCAGAATTCTGATATATGTGGACTTAAAAAAATGTTTAAACTATTTTTAAAGCGTAATACCATGCTTCATTTTGATTTTAATTTCAAGTAGATTATAATAAAGACTGTCTTAAAAAAGTACATAGTACATTTTATCTTATAAAATGCTACCATAGATTAATCAATTTTCTTTTAAGCTTTTTGACTTAAAAACAAACTTTCTGAGTATTTTATTTCCATCAGCATTTTTGGTGGTTGGAGGGGACTGCCACAGAGAATACCTAAGCACATGTTGCTTTTGGAAGCCTCTCCAGTGATTTCAGATGAATCATGAATACTGTAAGCTCCTCAGGGCAACAATTTAAGCTTTCGTGTTTGTTGTCTTGAACAGGAATGACTCTCTATGTGTGGTATTAAATAGGAAAATAAGTATATATGTATATAGTTCTGCAGGATAGGTTGTCTTTCAGCAGAATGGAATAATATTTATTTTGCCAAATTGGGCATCACCAAAGGGGAAGCCTTTGGTGGGTCTGTCCAGCCTGAACGAGAGCACAGAGAGCAACGGGGGCTGGACCTGAACACCTCTAGGCTGCATTCGCTCATGGGTTCCTGACTGCTGTTTTTAGGAGAGGCTTCCAGGAAGATTTAATTTAGAGATTCTGGTAGCAACAGTGCCTACGTAAGTAAAGACAAGAGATCTGAGTGTATATTAGTCACAATATATGCCAGGCTTTTGTATATGGGAATAACTTTGGAATACGTGTAGTCTACATGACCTGAATGTAGCAGAGAACAGACACTGTAAATACCTCCCTCTCTTGATTGCTGAGATGGGGGTTTGCATGATCTACGCTTTCACAGATAAGTCCTTTAAGAGCTCATGTGCTCTGTGTGTATTTTACAAATTTCACTTTAGCTATTAAGGTTCCTTACAGGAGGTACTGGAAGCATTCCCAGCAGGGTGAAATAATTTCATAGACTGTAATGTTTATCCAGTCCTAAAAATATACTTATCCTTAGTCCAAAGGAACTATTTTCACTTCAGGAAAATGGAATTGGAGAAGTAATGCCTTACTTCCCCAAATTAGAAATTATTTCAAATTTAGATGACCTTTTTAATATAATGTGCAAGAATAAAGCTGTACAGTGCATCTGAACATTAATGGGAGTCATAACTATATTTCTGTGCATTGTGCTTGGTTTTTGTTTATATGCACATATATTTTATTTGGTGGGACATGCTACAAAATTAAGGGCTGAATAAAAATAAATATTATATAGCAATACCAGAAATAATAAGTTCTGTCATTTTGCTAATCCCCCTCTCCCAGGGATAACAAAGAATGAATTTACATTAGTAAACACTAACAAGAATTCATTACTGCCCTCACAAAAAGCCTTGGAGAAAAGGAAAGAACGTAGTGTAGTGAGGAGTAAAGATGGGCAAAGAGTTTTGCTGTCTTGGTACAATCACAACAAGATTAAAGCAGAGATTGCATTATTACAGATTATATTAGGAGATTCTTGTGTTATTATTGACTGCATACAGTCTCAAGAAAATCACATTTGAATGGAGCTAATTTAGCCAGTTACAATGTTTATAACTGGAAAAGCAGTTACAACTTGATGGAAAAATTTCATTGCATTTCTAGTTATGTACCAAGCAGGCTCAGTCCCTCCTCTGGGCAAGGAGTCGTGCGGGTGGTATCATCACAGTGCAGTATCCCGGTACCAAGGGCAGACCATGAGAAACATAAATTATCACCAGTCAAAATCAAACTAGTGTCACAAAAGCTTGAGGGATGCCTCATAGATTCTTAAAAGGATTGCCCTGGGGACTGATCTCGGTATGGTTTCCCTTCCTGTGGGCACAGCTGATTGCATATAGTTAAAGTCACTTAGGATATGCCAACATGATATGTTGTGGTGTCATGAAAAGGCAGAAAAACGAGCTTAGTCAGAGCTAATTTTTTATTGAGTTATTGCAGCTGTCCCCTATCTGTTTTAGTTTTGGTTGACTTAGATTTCTAGATTTTTAGGATTCACAAACAATCTTTGGGTTTTTTTGTGTGTTTTCTTTTTTTTTCTTCTTTTTTTTTTTTTTCCTGCATGGCCTCTTTATATATGCTACATCTCAAGAAGAGCCCAGCCAGTTCTATTATTCACTGCTGAAGGAAAGTCAGAGCATTCCCATTTTCTAGTGATCCCTGTCTCCTGAAGATCCTAGTGCTTGCTCTATCGAACTCCTCCATTTTGTGAGGGTGATTCATTTTGCTTAATGAAAGCAATGTAGATGACCTTGAGCCCATTAATTTTTAAATTCCGAGGCCATCCTATTCTACAGTTGGTATATTTAAATACATATACATATATTTAAAATATATTTTGAGTGAAAACGTTAACCTCCTGACTGCTTTCTGTGAGCGCTGAGGTTGTCTTTGGGCAATGAAATGACTTTTCCTTGAGGATGCTGTGGTTTCCACCGAGTTCGGGGCAGTTATTGCTGAGTTTACTCTGAGCAAAAAAATGAAGTTTGGTCGCAGTTTACCATGTTAAACTCTGATTTCCACTCTCATTCTGTCTCTTGCTCAGTAGTGTTAATGCCATAGACAGTTCTATCATGTTCTGTTTGCAACGGCAGCCTAAAAGTATTCCTGTTTGGAGCAAGAAGCTGTTTCAGTGGCCAAAAACCCTCCAGGCCACGAGAGACCTGGTGCAAATCGATCCATTCAGTTTTTTTCCTTCTGAAATGCTGTTAAGAGGCTGTTCTACAGACTGGTCCTCCCTTCCAGGTGTTTCAGGGTGTGGATAAATGATGCACATGTAGGCAACCCAGCCTAACCCGTTGGCTTGACAAGAACCTTTCTGTCCAGTTTATGTCCCTGGATCCAGGTAATTGAGGAGTACTGGGCTGCATCCTGGGCCATTCCACTGAGATCACAGGCCCATGTTAATTTAATGCTGCATCTGCAGTACCCATCATCACCGTTTTTAAGATGTCCATTAGAATTTGATACCCCAGGAGGATATAAACTGCAAGAAGCACTTTTTTTTCTTTCTTTGTTTATTTGTTTCTAAGTCCCTGCCATTTGTTCCATGAGATGTTTCCATTTCATTAATGGTAATACAAGTGGCAGTATTTTAGCCCTGGGGGCATCATAAGAATAGCACAGGTTACCAGCCACATGAAGAGAAATCTGCCTGTTATTTGGTTGAATTTCCCATGTCTTCATGGTGAAATAGCATGAAATGATTAATACTAACCTTTTTGCAAAGCTGCAGTAAATGGAGCCAAGAAAAATGAAAGGACAGAAAGCCAGCATGGAAGTGTGTATGTTGTCTTACCCAAACAGGAAGATTCTGCTCTTCAGTGGGGAGAGCTGCTGTTAGTGTAGGTAATGGTTTTCTCCACCAAAATGAAGATTCGGGTGGTAAAGAGAGCTGATTCACAGAAGAGAGGTAACATCCCACTGTTTGCAGCCCGTTAGAGCTGAACACACACAATCTGTGTTGTTTTTTCCCCCTTCCTTTTTCATTTTTTTTTTTAAGTAGTAATGTCTGAAGCTGTCCCCAATGGCATTCTGCATGTAGGCGTTAAAATCTGGAATTCCCTAATTTCTTCTATTTTCTACTAACAACTATTACCAAACAAACGTAGATATCCCCCTTATTTTAAATTGTAACGTTTTTAAAGGGGTGCTTTTTGGTGCAGCCTCTGAAAGTTGGACTCCCTTGGCGATTGTGATCACAGCCTCACTGCAGCACTTGCGTGTATTTATTTATTTATTTATTTATTGACATCAAATTAATATTCTCATCACTAAGTGTGAAGTAAAGGTTTGACAATAGAGTAGCTTCCTCTTTGTTAAAAACTTGCCAAGAGTTTCAGAGTTGAAAGGCTGGGTAAATCTTTCTATCTGAGGAGGTAAGCTTAGTGTTATTTCTTGTTTTTAAGAGCGCTGTACTGGCGAGCTGCAAGCTGTCTGAACATTGCAGAGAGACCCTTTGGGAGCTCCGTTGGTTTTCAGCAAGTCTTTGCATGCAGTGTGTTTGTACTAGCTGAAGACAGCGCATGGCTCTCTAAATAATTTACAAGTTGATTAATAGACTCACATGGGTATAATTAGAAGAGGGAGAGACAGCAGCTACAGTAACGGGTACAGTGCTTGGGGGAACTAGAGACTTTATTTTTTTTAAAGAAACTTTCTAGGGTGCTGGGCGTTTGAAGATAAGTTGGGAAGAGCTCAGTGCCTCTTCTCTTTTGAAGTGGAAATAGGACAGTTTGAATCCGTCGAGTTTAATTTTTCACAAGCTTTAGGGGCCCTGCAGTGCAACTCCCTTTTTATTATTGAAAAAAACTCTCCATTTTTCTTTCATTTTTTCCACACACACGCACACATACACGGAGTCCAAACAGTAACTAATAAACAAATTGATTTTCTATTTTATTTGTTAGTTTTCTAACAACGCTATCTGTTCACCTCTATACGTGAACCTACATCACAAATACACTGTGTAAAGTTACAGATATATTTATGAATACACTATTCTTTAATTTATGCATTTTTAAGAAACCTTCACCTCTGTTTGACAATGCTTTTGAAGTAGCTCCGTTTTTCAAGTCAAACTTTTGACTTTTCCACTGGGACTGCTACAAAGGTTTTTTATGGAAAATAGGTAGCAGTCTTTTTTCCTACCAGGAGAAAATTGGTGGTCAAGAGAACAAAATAAAATTTAAATATACTTATTTATTTATTTATTATTTTTAAGGCGTCCATACTTCAATAAAAAATACAGGGCTGTAGAGTAGAAAGTTTATATGAAGGCAATAAGTTGTCATCTTCTTTTCTGAATTTTACTTGTATGTCTGTACATTGAATCATTAGAATATATTAAACCAAAGTCCCCATTTTTTTTTTTATTTGAATGTTGAGGAATGTATTCTCTTTAATGTGCGCAATATGCAGCAACCAAAATTGGCAAATTTAGTTACCAGGCATTCAGGTCTGAAGTAACACTGGAGAGAATCAGTTTACAAAGATTTTTTTTTAAAGGCCATCCTATTTAGGATAAAAATGCTGGAAGCCAGTCCAGAAGGATGTAGCGTATGTGGTTTTATTAGAAAGATCCTTGTGAGGTTGTTTTCTAGAGCAACTGTGGCCATCAGTCAGTGAGTGGATATGGATATACAGATTTTAGCCATCTCTTGCTGTTTTCATCAGTATTCCTCTTTACTGATGCTCCAATATGTAGTTATCCTGACTCCAGGGCCACTGCTGCTGGAAAAGTGGGTTTGCACGGGGAAGCGCTAGGACAGGGTTGCCCAGTATCGCGTTGTGCAGCACCCAGGTGCTGCAGGACCCATGGGGATTCAGGTGAAGTTTGGATCCTCAGCCTTGGCAATCCTGGAACTTCTCAGCAGCAAAGCACACTGTAAATGCAAAGTGTTAATCTCTAATTTTTAGGGGGTTCCTTATTGTGGACATTTGTTCTCGGGGGCAGAGTGAAGCTTGGAGTTGTGTGTGGGTTTTTTTCCTGCTCTTTTTGCAGCCTAGCTGAATAAACCCCAAGCTCATGAACAAAACACTGCTGATTTAGAACATATTTGCTTTTCTTTTTGCAGTTTAGGGTGGAGAAATCACGTGAGGCTTTATACGACAGCAGGAAATGAAAACATATTGCATACTTGCAGCCTGACTTTTAAGATCTTTGGAGTTTGAATTCAAAGTCACTGGTGCCATTGATACAGGATCAGGCCCCCGTATGAAATAGACTTAAAAAAAAAAGAAAAAAAAAGAAAAGAAAAAAAACCCCTGGCAGAACATGTAATTGCTCTTGTGTGTGCTTTATGCTTTTGAAACAGTGCATTCATTCGCTGTGCTCTACATGAGTGCAAAACGAGCCTGGCTGGTACTGCATTGATTGCCCCTTGCTAATTTGTGCAGTTTACAGGGCTGGATGCCCCTTCCGTGTGGTGGCTGAGCAGCGAGGGGAGGGACGGGGCAGCTGGGACCCCCTTACGGAGCTGGAGCTCTCGCCGGCACCAGGCAGCACTAGGAAGGCACAACAAACCCTTCATCATCCTCCTCTCATCCCAGTGTTTGGTTCCAAACCGGTGTTCGGTTTAGAAAGCAAAGGGTTTTTTTTCCCCTGGTATCGGACTAAGCCTATTATTTTTGAATATTATTACTGTAATAAAAAAAAAAAAAAGGGGGAAATTGTGTCCTGCCACAAGCCCTGTACTCTTCAGTGGAGCTAAACCAGTTTAAAAATAAGGAGGAAACAGGGACCTTTGTTGCTTAGTCTGGCAGTGATGGATTAGCTGGGTTAGAATTGAGCTGCTGTTTCGTGTGTCACTGCATTAGCGCTGCAGAAGCTAAAGGAGCAAAAACAAGTAATACAAATCTGTTTTCTTCCTAGTCTTAGGAATGTGCATGTTAAAAACATCTGTGTGAGGAAATTCAAGGTAACCCTTGTCTAGCAGGTGGGTAAAGTGAAGCAGGGGGCTCCGTGAAGCTGCTGTAGCCGGGATGCAAGGGGGGACACGAGCCCAGGGGTGCAGAGCCTGATGCGGGTGTCACCCCCAGATCATCCTGCGGGCTCTCATAGCCCCTGTCATTAGGCAAATGCACAGAGACACTGAAAACATTGCAGAAGATATTTTAAGGAGGGGGAGAAAGGCTTTTTATGTCTCTGTGTTGGGTTTCCCAATTTGGACTGAATTTCTGTTCCTAGATCTGAAGTTGGCACTGACAGGTAAAGCAGCGCTGGGAGGCTGGAAGCTAAACGGGTCCCTCAATGTGCTCCAGACAAAGATTTCGGAAGCTCCGGTTTGGTGGTGAGGCACAATGTGCTGCTTCCGCTTTAACATGCACTTCTGAACGTCCTCATTAATCTTGGATATTTGATGATCATACAGTGATATACAAATGTTGTGACTTCCTCTTTAATACGGGTAATTTCTATTTTAAATGACAACAAACCCCCCAAAAAAAGAAAAAAAAAATCCTTCTAATAATCACAAGACAAAAAATTACCTAAAAATGTATCAATTAAATATTTTATTGATATTTATTTTATTGTGTTAAGAATAATTGTTTTTAAAGACGTCATTCACAGCAGTGTTTATGCAAAAAAAAAGCGTGTGAGTGGAGACCGTAGGAGCAATTCTGCATAAATATTTCATTGGGTGAAATTACTAAATAAGCAGCACGGTCTTCGCCACGTCAATATGGTTATTTTCGCCTCTCTCTTTGCCGCCTGCGCTCGGGAAGCAGCGAACAGCGCGGCTCGTGCCTGGTCCGTGACCCAACGGGCATCCGCGGAGGCTGCGGCGGCTCCCGCGCAGGTTCCGCGGGGCGAGCGCGGAGGCGGCTGCGGCGCCCGGCGCGCCCGGCAGGTGGCGCTAGAGAACAAGCAACGCGCGCGGCGCCCCGCGCCCTGGGGCTCCCGGCGGCTCCTGGGCCAAAACTGCTCTTTTTCTCCTCGTTTCTTTGCGGGGGAGGCACGCTGGAATTCTGGTTATCTACACTGGGCGCAATTGGCTGCGTGCTCTGAAAATAGAAATATGGTTGTCACAAATCTGCTCTTTTGGCAGGATTAAACCAAGCTATTGGTCAAACTATTGCAGACCATCGCTTTGAGCTCACTCTCACCCATTAGAAACAAATCGATGCCGTCTCTGAGGGCCATAAGGTGAACCGGGAATCAGGGTCTTTATCCGAAAGCCTCAGCTGAAGTGACCCATTCTGACTAATCCCGAGTTTACAGCGCAGTGAGATATTCAAATCTCACACTTTGCTAAATTTAGAGTTGACAGGACGAGGTAGCCCTTGGCGGTAGCTTATACTTAGGGCAAGATGTTAACTGTCAAGTACCAGGATCAAGCCTCAGGCATCTAAATTAGCAGTGAAAATCTTCATGCCTAACTTCAGAGAGAAAAAAAAAAAAAAAAAATCTCCAAGAGAAGGATAAAGGGTAAATGGACAGTATTGTCAAAAGGACCTTAAACTTTTTGCAGCACAAAGCTGACAGATTTTATGTCTGCCAGCACATTAGTGCTGTACTTAAAATCAAGGATTTAGGGGTTTGGAGGAGTGAGTCAATACCCTTAAAAAGTCTGTTTTAAAGTGAGATATACGGAGGAGGAATCAATTTAAATATGATAATTGTATAGCTTGGAGCAGTGACTGCATTGGAGCACTGGAGAGTAGTGCCTTGTAATCTCAGTGTTTTTGCCTTTCAGATTCTGCCTTTAACGTGCTGTTACCTTTGTCTTGAGCACTCAGTGTGATTTTATCAGTTGATTGCCTGTTGCTGTCCTCTGTTAGCCCTGCAAATCTGTGGGTTGGGTAAGAGCTGATAGGTTGCATCCCTATGAGATTCTTGAGAAGCACCTCTTACTTGTGAAAAACTTTGAAGCTCTGGGAAGTAAAATTATTTTTTAAATGGACCTACTGGAAATGCTCATTGATAGTCCTGGAGGCCAAAGGTCTCTAGATGTCCACACAGCATGCGAATAGCTACACTTTTAAGCTTCTGTTCCCTGTTTGATCTTACCCTTGAAAGGATTAGATCACTTCTTAGGTCCACATCTACTAATGTAGCTGTATAATCTAGACATGTAAAATAGTCCAAACAGGCTGTGGGATAAAGGGGATATAGGCTATGGTATTGACATCAAGCAAGGATGTATGCATGAGTGAATATCATTTCTGTATGGAGCTAGTTGTGGCCCGTTTCTGCCATCTCTGCGGTTCCCCATCACCTCAGTCCACAGCTACCTACAGTCTTGCAGCATCAGGTATCACTGTAGCTCAGCTGCTCTGCAGAATTGCTTCTGTGAAGTGAATTTTACTCCTCTACTTTCATTTCTCTCCTTAATAGAGATGTGCTTCCACGTTACCTAATAGGATATCTCTCTCTGCTAGCAAAATTGTAATTTTTACAAGAAACTTATCTTTGGACTTCTCTAACGATAAAGTAAAATCTCTCTAGAGCCTCGTTCGCCCAACTTTTAGAGACAGAGTTGGAAACTCACACAAGCTTATGTTGAAAAGGAATTGATTATTCAAAGCTCTTGTGCTTCATAATCTACTTAAAACATGTAGATTGACTGTCTCGTCAGAAAAGCTCTGAATTTTACTTTGCTAGATAGCCCTCTGGGTCATGTACTTGAGGCTGGGAGACCCATGGCTAGTTACTTCCAGGCTGTGTGCCACTCCAATTACAGGTTATTAATTTCCCTTGCATTCAAGAGGCAGTTCCACATGGCTGAAAAGGAATACCACGCTGCAGAGTGCTTCATTACCTACTCACTTTGTACATCAGCAAAATAAGAAAAATACTGATTTCTTTCTTCCTTTTTCCACCCTTTTTTTCTGCTGGTCTGTGGAAGATGTTTTACAGCTTTAATGCAGCAGTTTTAAGTGTGACTGTTCCTGTTCAAGGGCAGCTGATGTACTTTGTAATGCCACTGAACAGCCAACAAGCTCTGTTCCCCTATTGTGTTGAAGTGATAGGTATGTTTGCTAATCAAGAGGAGAGCAGAGCTTGCTGTCTGACTTGTTTATGTTTTATTTCTCCCCATCAAGCTTTACAGGGAGACACAGAAAATATGTAAGCATCTATATTATTCAGTGATGTATATGCGAACAAGAGTACAATCTAAAGTGCACTGCTGATATTTTCTCATCAGTTGTCATTGAAATTACAAACGTTTCAGGGTTGCCACATCTACCTAGGATTATTCAGGAAATGTCTACCATTCTATTAGCTGGACCATTAGTTAATTACTGCTTCATCCCATTTCAATATTTTACCTCTTATGCTTCAGTCTTGTTTAGAAAGAGCCACAAACGTGTAGGAATCTGATACCAGTCTTCACAGAAGACCTAATAGCCTTGATGAGCTAGAGATGGGACCTGGTTCTCATCAAAAGTCATTTCTGAATATTCTTCTAGACTGTAGAGTTTCTCCTTCCCCTATGCAAGATGAAAGGAATTTGGGACCCGAAACTGGAGAGACTTCTAAGGTCTACTGGAGGGCCAACAAGAACTTCCACGTATGGGTGTACCCAATATCAACCCCCTCTTTCTGGGGTTTTCAGCCTCTGCCCTGATTCCCTGCTCATCCTACGGTAGTAAGAAATGCCTCCTGGCAGCAGCAACCTACTTTAATAGAGTTCTGGTCAAGGGCTTGTATGTCTCATTCAACTCGCTTACCAAGCTGGGTTTACGCACTCTGAAAATACTTTGAAAATCACATTGATTGGGCCTCTTAGTAAATCCATGTTAAAGATTCCAGTAGGAATCATGTTAAAATGATATGCATTGAGATGAAGTTTGCTGCAGACAGAAATTCAGAAGTACTAGGAAAATTCCATCATCTCTCTATATAATACATTTTAAGGAAGGAGAAAGTTAGATATTGTTTTTCCCTTTTTTTTTTTTTTTTCCTGGAACTTCTTGGTTTTATATTAGTTCCTGTAACTTGGAGGGTAGAGAGAAGAATTTACTTGCAAAGAGCACTGATATCATCCTGCTATCCCCTGTATGCCTGCCAGGAGCCAAGGTCTTAGATAGATAGGTATCATCTGTCTAATAACATTTTTACTTTCTGCTCCAATATTGTGTAGTTAATTTTATGAATCTCATTTTAAAAGGAATACCTAGTTTTGCACTGTCATTTTGCACTGTCAAGTAACTGGTACTGACTGTATTATATTCTATTCCCCCTTTAATTTTAACAGTTGGGGAGAATACTCTGCCTAACCTTTTTTTTTTTTTTTATATAATATGAAGTAGATATCCTCAATTAATATACTAATCTGTTTTCTAATTAATTCCCTGTGGTTTTCCTCCTTTTTTTCTGGTACACTGAATCCTGAGTGCAATTCTGTAAACTCAATGATTTGATTATTTAAAGGAGAAGTAATGAGTGTAGAATAGAAGTACAAGTTTTTAGGAAGTGCCTAATTTCAGGAAGCAAAAGGATTCTGTTATAGCTGTTTAAAACCTACTTCTATCCCAGGCTTTAAATGTGTGCTGACAGTAATATACTCTACTAAAATACAGGCACATACCTGTCAGCTATTCCTAAAGCAAATTGCATTGTTAGGAATCTGTCGCATACACTTCTCTGCGAAGAATTCTTGTTGTATTTCTGTATGCAGATGCAATGGCAGGATGAGTATCAAAACATCAACGCTGCATGATGTGGATTTATGTAGTGAATTTTATTGCTTGTTTCCAGTAGAGGCAACAGTGTATTAGACATACTGTACAAATAAAGAGAAGGGACTGTCACTGCTTCTTGAAAATTGTTTTGGCTGCTTGTTTTTGTTGGCTTTTGTGGTTATTTAATACTAAACACAGAGCTCTGTGAGGATCCTTTGAAAAATTAGTAGACACCCTTGTTGAACCTGAACATTTAATTCTTCTGTTGGAGAAGAAAAAAAGAGGGGGAAAAAAGGAAAAGAATAAAATATAGTTAAGCATCGTGATTGAAATATTTTACTTTATGAAAGCTATAATGAAAACATGCTGGATACCTCTTTACCAGGGTGTTCCATTAAGTAAAGTGTAAAAACTACGTAGTAATTCTAAGCCCTATCAGTCTTGCAGATGTTACTTTATTCACTAAAGATAAATAGTAATAAAGGAAATAGAACTTTTATCTCTAAAATTAGGGAGTCATCAATGCAGTAATTGCAGCTGAAAATAAATTTCGAAAATTTACTGTAAAACCTTCAAGGTTTGGGCAAATCAGAGAGGTATCCCATGTAGCCTGCTGCAGCAGAACCAACAGTCTCTCCTAAGTTAAGTACACAGTCTTTTTTCCTTCTTTTTTAGGGTTTATTTTATACAACTCCAGTCATTATTTTTGCATTTTTGTAAGATTGCATCATGCAGTTCATTGTTATATCAGCCTAGTGTTACCGAGAGAAAAAGTACATTGGGAAATTATGTAGGCATCAGTTTTTACCGCCCAATTTGCTGTAGTCCTATGGCTTCTGATGAGCTTTCCATGATACTGCAGTCAACAAAGTCAACATTAACTCTCATCTCCAAAAGTGTATCAGACATAGAGAAATATTTCTTTGTGTTTTTGTTCATGTAGCAGGCTGACCAGAAAGAATACTGTGTTTCTTGTTTAATTACAGGTCCTGCAAACAAACTAAATGTCGTCTTTTAATCCTTTACAGTCCCAGACAACATTGTTGTAAAGATCGTGACCGAACGACTGAACACACTAGACTGCGTGACCAACGGTTGGGTGCTTTGTGGTTTCCCAAGAGACATAGAGCAGGGAGAACAGCTGCAAAGAGCAGGAATTATTGCAAACAGGTGAGATATACATTTAGCAATTATGACCTTAATTATGTGACAAATGAGACTGTGGAAAGATACAGAGCTTTACTAATATCGTATAGATGGTTCCTTCCAGGGCTAGAAAAGAACTCTCATTCCCAAGGACCGGGAAATAGAACATTGGCCTCCAGGTGGCCAAACTGTGTGAAAGATTAAAGGTTTGTTTTTCTGGTTATTTGTTTGAGTTGCCTCTAAAGGCAAACTATAAGAAGTGGATTAAAGGTTGGATTATATCAGAAGGTGTATTTTATTTGCAGCAGGAGGGGATCTGCATCTTCTTAGTTCAGGATTGGCATAGCATCATGGAATTTATTAATATTACAAGGAGCTCATTATGAGACTTTTGGGTTTTGTGAAATAATTAAAAACAACATCTGAATTATATTTTATTTGAGCTATAGTGAAGTGTTCTGAAATGTAATATAAGAGAAATGAGCATCAAAAGAGAACTGTTGTGGCTGCCAGGTAAATAAATGGGCTTATTCTTCTCAGATGGTCCGGAGGTGCTGAGGGTTTGAAATGCTGGTTTGCTCATCAGAGCAGAGAGGCTTTTCCCTTCCTCCCCAGAAGTGCCTGCCTCAGTCCATGCTGTTGGCTGGCACAGCAGCTGCTCCAAAGGGGCGCATTGGGAACCTGTAGCCTTTATGCTTTCTAGAGGCTTGTCCTTACCTAAGAACCAGTACTGGGAAAGGTATAATAACCACATATATATTTAAACTGGCTCTTCCCGTGTCTTCCTTGTGGCTGCCTTCAACCTTCCTCCCTTCCCACATCCCCCATGTGGGTACAGTGGAAAGAACTGAGAGGGCCAGACCGTGCTGGGGAGAGATAAAAGGAGAGAGGGAACTTGCAGTCATCAAGGCTTGGGAAGGAAGGTTGTGAAAACAGCAGTGGTTTTATTTATTAAAAATAATACAAAATACATCTTAAACAGAAATCCATTTCATGAAAAAGGGAGAAAGATTCTGGATCTTATGTTAGATTCATTTAAATATCACTTCCCTTGGACTGTTCTTCATATGCATTTTTGAAGTAGGTTCTGGGTCCCTAAACACATACGTGATTGCACGCGATCAGTGAGAATACTCATTTGTCGGCAGCATGCTCCTTTACAGAACTGAGACCTTAGCAAGCAAGGAGGAACAGCTGGTTATAAAATCCTGTTTTAAAAAATTTTGCACTCATCCATTTGCTCAGCTTCCCTGAGCACATTTAAAGGGCTCTGCACATTCACATTTGCATAAAGAATTTGGTCCGTACTATTTCATATAGGGGTTGAAGAGAGGGACAAAAATAGGACATCATACTACCTGATTGATTTTGGAGCTGATATTTTCCTTGCAACTAAAGTAGTAGGTATATAAGGAAGAGAGGGTGATTATAAACAACAGGACATATTGCAGCATAGGACAGCAGGGCAGTAATTCAGTTTCAATTGTGATGCTAGTTATAAAACACTATCTGCAGAGGTAGTGTTTCTGACATCAGGAGAAAACCCTGATAGAATTATAGCCTTGAAATCAATCTGGGAATAGGATGCAGAAATCTATAAATCAGACACAGAACAATCTACAAAGTCTCAATTTTAGGAGGGCTCTGTTGATGAAATTAGATTAAAATAAATTTACATATAAAGTTTATTATTAAAATCTAG
This sequence comes from Crypturellus undulatus, assembly GCA_013389825.1. NCBI lineage: Eukaryota > Metazoa > Chordata > Aves > Tinamiformes > Tinamidae > Crypturellus > Crypturellus undulatus. Next base: position 79,575 of record VWPW01009971.1, read on the forward strand.
TCACATCAGTAAACAAAATTATTTGTGAAAGAGTATGTTACTCTGTGTTTTGAACTCAAAGTAGGCCTCTTTGGCTGATCAGAACCTGGAGTTATTGTCTGGTTGTCAAGTCATAAATCTATTCCTTAGAGCTAATAAATGGTTAGTGTTCAAATACTATGTTTTATCTGACTCCCACCTCATAAAGCTAGTATACATAATACTAAATTATACAGCATTGAGCAGGATCAGTCTCCTGGCTCCTCCATCTTATGGAAAGAAAAAACAAACCGAGTAATTGATGATCAGAAAGAAGGAAAATAAAGTTATTTGAAAACAAACAAAATGGGCTATAAAGTTTGTTAAAATGTAATAATAAAAAAACTCATACAGCATCAGCCACTGCATCCAAAGAACTGCCCTGGTGCAAAAAGGAAAATAATTCATTTCCCACTGAAAATCTAAGGTACAAGGTTTCCTTAAATTAGAATCTGCACTTGCAGAGCAGTGCAGGAAAACTTGGCTGGTATCAGACAAAACCCGTCTTCCTGTAGCAGTTCCCTCTCTGTGCTCCAAGAATTCGGGTGTTCTGTGTTCCTGCCTGCGAAGCAGTGAGGGCTTAAGTGGACAGAATCCTGATCCTATTGAACTGTGGCAGCCTTTAGGGCAAATAAGAAGCTGAATGTATTAGTGGTCTCTCAGCTCTCTAGCAAAAAAGCACCATTAACTACTTAGTGTCTAAAGAAATTGGGAGTCCAAATGCAATTACAGGTTGACATCTGAAGCTCAGGACTAGTACTGCTATGGACTGAATTCAGTTCCTCATCCAAATAGGTATAAGTAGCTGGTTTTGCTTTTTTAATTGTGAATACTTGAGCGATAAGAGTAATATCTAGTTCAGCCCTAGACATTTCTAATACAGAGAAAGCTATCAGTTGCTTATAAAATCCTGCTTATACCCTTCTCCATCCTTATATATGTTTAAATTAAAGCTGGACAAATTGTACATCAAGACATGTCTTTGGGGAAAGAAAAAAAAAAAAGGCAAACATCTCAAGGTTGGGTTTTCTTAACAGTGCAAATTGATTAAGGCAGAGCAACTGCTTTCTTCCAAACTTGCAGTTAAGATAAGATTCACCAGCAATGCTGTCATCTGTTACATATCTCTCTTGTAATTAACTTCAGCCGGTTCGTGACCAGCTGTTTGCTGGTCCCAGGCCAGTTTCTGGCAATCAGCAGTTTCAGGATTTCCTGAGCCAGAGGGTCATCTGGACCACTGACTCTAATAGCCCATTTTCATTGACTTCATAATCCATTTTTCAACACATTATATTTTGGGCCCTCACCAAATCATCTGGAAAGGAGTTTATCTTTTTAACTGGGTTTCACAGGAGCATACTTCAGGGTGTTTGTTTTAAACCTCCTCCCAGGGATTTCTCTGAGGTTCTATAATTCTACCAGTACGAGAAATAGTTATAAATGTTCCCTGATGAACCTCTCCTAACACTCCTAATTTTATAAACCTTTCATGTTTCTCCGCGTTAGGGTTATGAGATATGTCATCTCATATCAGAACCGTTCGTCTCACCAGAGCCTTGGTCTGTTTGTCCTTTCCTTACCTGGAGGTCGTTCCACTCCTCTGATCATCCCTGTTCTCTGCCTTTTCTGGTTATTGTAACAGCTTCTTTTCAGAGACGGGACAACCACAATGCATTCAGTTTTCCTTATAATTGCTGATATTCTAGTAGCTATTACTGTGATAGATTTTGGAAGAATGCTTTCTGTGTGTGTAGAATATAGTAACTATTTTTAGAGTGTCTTTTTCGTTGAAAATATACTGAAAGTGTCATGCATCCCAATTTAGCGCATATAAACTTGGCAAGAAGAAGCCTTTGGGCTCCTTAGCTCAAAATCTCTGTAGTTGAAATGGTAACAAAATTTGTGTTAAAGTTCTCAGACTGATAAAACAGCTCCTTCCCGTTGCAGCAGTTCATCCAATCCTACCTGCTTGCCCAGTACAGCAAACAAATAGCACAAACATCTGGCACAAGTTTTCTGATGTTGCCTTCAAAAGGATATGCTTGTATTCCCTTTTAATGTAACATTTTTAAAACTTGTTTTTCATCACACTAATACGACCTGTAATCAAGAAGTTTAGGATGATGTAGTTTCTAATCAGAATCTACGAATATGTGGAGAACAAAAGGGAAAAAGAGAATGGAAAAAAAAAGATTTATTTTGTTTAAACTATTTGGTCTTTACATGGGGCTTTCATATTTCTGCAGCTGATCCCAATGTGGATTAGGGATAATAAACAGCCTATTAATGGAGGCCTGAACTAGGGAATGGAGTTTGAATCAGCAGCAAAATTCAATGGATGGTGAAGGTTAATAACTCCATTACTACCAGCTCTCTTCTTTAGCCATTTGAAGAGCTCGGTGTTAGCCTTATCTTACTCCTCATTAATTGAGCTAATAGAACCCCAGTGACCCTACCATGCTGCCATTATCTGAGAGTTTACCAGACATGGACTGGAATACTTATCGCTGAATATGTATTCCTCAGATGCACTTTTTCCCACTTTTTTTTTTGTTAAAGATTCTTTTCTTCTTTTCCATGCTGCCTTCTGTTACAGCTACGTAGTTGAAAAATACTGTAAATGACTTGGTTACAACCTTATCAAGGAACAAACTAGGTCCCAAAATAGTTGCATCAATGAAACAAAACAGTGATTGAATTATTCTGACATGGAAAACCTTACAGGGCATTTTTTAAAACTTTGGTCTAATCTAAATGATGGATATTGTGCTTTTTTAATAGATGTGTTTTTAATTAATGGCATAGAAAATCTGATGAGTAACAAAGAAATACGGTTATAATGATCTCTTATTTTCCCCTCCATCAACAGGGAAAGGAATAAAATAATAGGCAAATCGATTCTGTTTCACTTTCTCTTCTGATTAGAAAGCTGTTTCCTCTTCTCAGACCCCTTAGCCTGTTCGCTGGTGGTTATGGTCACTAACGATAATTGGTTTCCATTTATTCTCACTTTGCAGGTCGCTACTCCCACCCCAACTGCCCTCTTCTTCCTCCTCCCCATGCTGAAGGCTGGGCAGCCAGATGTGCACAGTCCAAGGAGCAAGTGATTGGCAGCCAAAGGGGGCAGGACAGAGACAGCCTTTTCTTGAGGCCAATCATGTCCTTACAGAATAGAAAAATATTTTAGAAGATGTGTTTTAGGTGGTGAGTTTTCACTCATTTCCCCCTCCCCTGCAGTGGTATTTGTCAGCTATGCTGGCTGTACCTACGGGTTACTTTACAGTGACAACTGATTTTCCACATGCAATCTGAGAGCAGCACACAGGCAGTCTTTTTCCTACCCAAATCTAGAAGTAGTAGCTTCTTGCACAGATTTCTGAGATTTGCTGGAGAAATTTTATTCTCTCTTCTCCCTCTCTTCTTTGCTGGATTTTCCTATGTCTTCTCTAATAAAGCAACACTGATCCTAATAGAAGCTCTGGCTGTTAAGGAATCCAGTAGACACAAAATTGGATCACTACAATAAAAAGATTCTAATGTCACTTTTGCAGCCTGTACTGCACATTCTGCCTGACCTCAAGTTTTTCTAGCCGGGAGAAATCCATTAATATGCATCTTGAGTCAACAGCAGCAAAACATCAAGTACCATTTTAAAATCTTTCTATGGATTTTCTGTAGGATGCTGTGTTTGCTGTCACAAGCATCACTTGTTTCTTGCTCTGGTTCAGCAAGAGTGGGTGGTATATTTGGCTTCAGTTGTGGGAGGCGGGTGTTATTTTTAGAAGTCATCTCATGCAAACACCTTTTGATGGCTGGGGGTTGTTTGGTGAAATTCTGGATACAGGAATTAAGGAGATCTCTGATTTCAGCAAGCTTCCCAAGACTCCGGGAAGAGGAAAGAAGAAATGCTGTTTCTAAGTCAAGACTTTCTTTTTTAAGGACACAAAATCACATGCACAATCATTCCTTTTGCTGCTGAAAGGAGGGATATTTTTCCACAGCAACTACCTCTCACAGATGAAGAGAGAGTCAGAAACCTGAAGATTTCCCCCCCTGGGTTTTCATGTATGTTTAAACTGTTTTTCCTCTAAAGATGTCACCTGTACCAGGATTACCTTTCTGAACTCAACTCCTGACTGGAAAGAGAAGGAAAACTCAGCAAAAGCAGAAGAGTCTGGGCTACTTCTCATCTCTTTGGCAATGGTAGCAAATTATAACAAGACGGAGCAAACCAGTAAAATCTCTGTGCTTTCTTTGCACGGGAGCAGGTACAGTCAGGCAGTGAAAGCACTGGGCTTATTATTAATGCTTTCTGTGCCTCACAAAATGTCATGAAGTATCCACACCATCAAGGCAGTGCCAGTGTTCCCAGCTCCTCTTTTGGCTCCCACAGTTGGGTGCCTGCAGAGCAGCAGTGATCTGATCAAGGTAACTTTGGATGGGTGACACTGGTGCTCTTTGAGTCTTGAGGAGCCAAAGAACTTTGAATTATGTCAAATTTGTCTTTGCAGGAAGCTTTCTGTTTGAATACTTGGCTCTCTAGTTTATGGAAAAGCTAGCTAAATCTGAAGTTAGCTAACGTTTCAGAAAGAGTCATGATTCAGGATTCCCTGATGTGGTCTGCTCCACAGGAGTTCCTGTGCCCTTCCATGCTCAAAGGACTGGCTTGTGTTCCTGCAGACAAGAGAGATTTATCATGGAATGCTTATCTGAGATTGTCTCAAATTCTGGAAAGGAACCAAAGATCCAGATGCCAAGTTCCTCATGTGAAAACCTTTCCTATATTATTCAGGAGGTTGAGGTGAGGGGCTTCCTGGGTTTAGTACCTTGGGAACTTTGGCATTTCTGTTCTTGCTAAGGGCAACTATATTGTTCTTAGAAGGAGACCTGAGAAGTGATTGTAGAACCAGACTTCTAAAACAGTGAAATGAAGTTATGGGGAAGGTAAGCACTAGTCAGATCATCTAACCCCGTTTTTCCTCGCTGATCGGCCCTTGCTTTGGTGGCCTCACTGAACCCCCAGCCTTGAGTTCCCTTGGGTCCTCTGGTTGCTCTGCACCTTTCCCAGGTGGGATCCAGCAGCATCCGAGATGCTGTTTGGATGTTGTAGTGTTGAAGCTGAAAGCCCATCCTGCAGCTGTTATCTGAGACCATTTTTGTGATCTAACTAACAATTCAGCTAAGTTTGGTATGAAGGAAACAAGTTAGCTACATGCTGCCACGTACCATCAGCTGCATTTCATGGAATATAATGCAGGTAAATCTCACCAAGGTAAAACATGATGTATTTTGTCATTCTGAATATTTCTTCATAGACTACAACAGTCATTTTCAAAAAATGTGCCTTAGTTTCCTCAGTAGCTTTTGGGACAAGCTTGTGCCAGCTGCGCTCTGGTTTGATAATCTCTTTGAATCTGAGACTTCTGCCAGAACAAGGCTTTACTATGAGCTGGCAAAACTGACCAACACTGAAAACCAGAGCAGAGCAGGAATTATGCTCCTTTTACTTAGATTCTCCAAGCTGAAGATCTGGGAAGACAAGTGCATCAGTCTGTAGCAAATATAATATGGCTTGGGTGATTAAAACTGTCAAGTAATATTGCATATTGAATGGAAACTGGTTTGTCATTACCATGAGGATTAGAAAGCGTAATCTTCATTAAAACATCACTGGATTTACTGCTGTTTGCCTTGGAACAAGATATTTGCTCAGAATTTTCTAGTAAGTAAATTTAGCAAGTGCAGGGCAATTTAGGAGAGCAGAACTGAATCCTGTCATAGCTTATACTGCAGAGAGACGCTGCAATGATCCCTTGCGTCTGACGGATGCACTCGATCTAATTCTATTCGTTTGGATCACCAGCAGTCACATAAATGTATTAATCACCATCACTTAAAATGGCTTCTTTGGCTCAGATGTAAGCAGTGACCCAATGTTTCTGTGCTAAAATCACGATTTTTGTCCTGAGATGTGTAATGTTTCCAAGTTGACATTGCAGAACTCAGTCCTTCATAAGGCTTCAGGTGCTTTTAAATAAGACTTTCTTCTGTCCCAGAGAAGCTTCCATCTTATACTTTACTGAAATGTACTGTGTTTCTGTAAGACTAGTATTGTGGCTTGCCCATGATCTGATCTGAATGTTGATTAATATCCCACTGATACGTACCAAGGGAATGATCCAGAGAATGGTATGTCCTTCTGGTATAACTGACCAAAGATCATGGTACAGCCGAATAAAATATAATTATTTCATTTTACTACTAAGTACTGCCTGGGACAGTTAATTTCAACAGATTTTCAGGCAAAAAAATAAGAATTTGCCCTTGTGTACTTGCAGTGAAATCGGTGGATTTTTACTGGACAAAGATATGTCCAAAGATTTAAAAAACAGCAACAACACAAGTGGTTTCTCAACCCTTTGAGTCTTTTGGACTGCTCAGACTGACATTTTTTTCTTAACAGTGTTTCCAATAAAACACTGAACTGTCAAAGCTAAGTTGCAAGTATTTGAAAACTTGCCGTATTTTTTAAAGTTTACCTTCTCTTTTCAAAAGGGGAGTTTTCTCACAGAATTCTGTCTCCAGAGGTACATTCGTAACCTCCACGGATGAGGCTGCATAGATATAACCAAACCCTTGGTTTTCTTGTCACCATTCCAAATATAATTGCAGCTTGAAAACTTTCAGCCATTTTTTGGTTGAAAATGTTGCTACCAGCCCGTTATACTGAATCCAGGATTTTATTAATGTTCAGTCTCATCTTCTGACCTCTCCCTTCAATTGTGAATAAGCTGCTGAAATGCGTTTTGCTTAGTGGTTATTAAAGAACAGGTTGTTTTCCAATTCTGTAGTTCTTGCTCAGACCACATGTCTGCTACTCAGGGAAAAATCATCCCATAGAACCCTGGAAAACTTTCGTAACCTGTGGGGGCAGGATGGGACCTTGGGCAAAAGAGATCCAGGACCAGCACCAGTTCTTAAGGTCTTCCCTATGTCCTTTTTTTTGCTGTACATTTGTGTTATAAAAGTAGCAAGTTCAGCTTTCAGATTGTCCCTTCTGCAAAAACTTGAGCCTAGTTTCCTCTGATTTCTGAAGCATCGTCTTGCTTTATTGCTCATTGCGGGAGAGCCCTGTGTTTGGATTGAATCTTTGCTTTTAGTTCCTGCTTTCTAGAGAATTTCCTAAGTTTCTAATCATGTTGTCTTCCTTTCCCCCACCCCTACCTGACCCTGCTATAGAGCTCAACTGCTGTTTTGCCTTGTTGATGGTTTGTCTATATTTGCTTTAACCAGATGCCCCTCTTTGCATGCAGCACTGGGACTCATCCCTTCTCTCCTATCAACAATAATTAGCCTTGTAAGACTAATGGAAGAAATCGTGTCTAATTACCCTGTTGAAGGCCCAATTATGTTATTAACATTTGTGGGCTATAAGCTAATGATGAGGAGAGCCTCTCATTTGCATAGCATTAAGTTAATTGAGCTGGAAGCTATGGGGTGGATAGCGGTGATGATAGCAGGATTCTGTTACAGAATGGATAATGATGACCGGAGCAGGACGATTCACCTGACAGGTTTATTAATTAACGGCTATCTGATTACCTAAAAGAAATGGCAAGTGGCAGTTCTTCTGAAAGAAGCGGTGGTATTTTTTTAATGAAAGATGTTATATCGTTGCTAATATTCTGGGGTGATTTATGGTAATGGCAGCACAAATCTTTTACTGGGAACCTACACAAAAAACATTGTTTTGGGCCTCCTCTGGCCTTGCAAAAAATGCCTTATGGGTGTCTGATATTTCTAAATATTCTAATGCTTATACTGATGCATGAACTAATGCTGGGCGGGTGGATTTGTTTGACTGTATGAACAATCTGCTTTGAAAATCCAGAATTGTTATATAGTCTGGAGGTCTTGCCCTTGGAGGAACTGGAGGATTTGATTCTGTATTTTGTTGTTATTGTTGTTACTGTTTTGCAAAGGATTCTGTATTGTATTAGGGAGAAATATAACTATAAATCTTCAGCTTTTGGGTATTCCTGGTATGTACGAACTGGAAGTGAAGGTGTGCATGCTTTACCTTCCATTCTTCTGTAGATACAAAAAATTGTGCTCTTTCAAAGCTCTTTCAAAGAGCAGGAAACTTTTTAATTTAAAACAGTTTTAAGAATAAAATTCTGCCTTTATCCATTTTGATTAGACATCAAGTTCTGTCTGGTGCATTGCAAACAGACCGTAACTCGCAACAAATTTGGACAAACCCTCATCCAAAGTATGCCATTTACACACACAAAAAATAACCCTCTGTTTTAAAAATTGCCCCTGCTAATCAATCTAGCATAGCTCTGAGAAACTTGGTGCACAGTTGCTCATTGTCAAAAACACCTTGGCTCTGAACACCTCTCAGTGTCAAATACGGCTCCCAGTCACTCGGTCTCGTTAGATTATTTTTGTTTTCTGCTCTACTGAAGAGCCCATTATTAAATCATGTGAACTCCAGACCTTGCCTCCTGACTAGGATACCCGCTTCATCCTAGAGCAGCCTCTCACCAGACATGTTCCAGGAAAAAAAAAAAAAAAAAANGGAGCAACCTCTCACCAGACATGTTCCAGGGGAAAAAAAAAAAAAAAAAGATAGAAAAAAAAAGACCAACACAAGCTTTAATCTTTCAGAGAATGACCTTTTATCAACCAAGATGGTCTGTTAATTATTACTTTAATAGAAATAGATTTGTGAAGAGTAGGGGTTGGTAGTTTGAAATCCAATCACCATTATTTTGCTGTTGGAGATGGTATTTTTCAGTTAATTTTTTATATTCTGCAATCAACATTTGCTGGGTATAAAGGAGCTAAGAACATGACCTTAATGTGATAAGACAAATAGACATAGAGGCCAAAAACTTAGTTTACTAGATATATCTGTGCCTTTCCAAATCAGTACCTTTGATAAAAGGAGAAGAGAGGAAAACTGGAGAATGAAGGATCCAGCTGTTACCACTGGTTGAGGGAGAGTGACTCTGTGCAGCTGCGGACACCTGGGTGATGCAGAGCAAGCGGCTGCATGTGCAATATTTAAAAGAAGCATCTTCTACCTCCTTCCAGCAGGTGATGGTACAGATCCTAATGTCCATATTTGTGTAGAAATTACCAAAAAAGCTTGTTCAAGAAACACAGCACAATGCCTGCGTTACCTGTGCTGAAATTTAAGCCAAACAATCTCCCAGTCCTCATTAGCTTTCTGCAATCACTAACCTGCTCAGCCAGTGTTGGATAGAAATATCATTACTGTATAAATTAGCTTTTGCTGCAAGGCAGTCGGTGCTTCACTACAATGCCTTGTGTATAAAATAGACAAACACAGCATCAAGCTGAGATCTGATAGATCAGGAATTATGTATTTAATTCAGAGTTCTCTATAGAGTGCTCATAAAAGCTTGATCATGATAGAGGGGCCCATAAACATTTGGGAACATAAATATTTCTGTGGGAAATGGCTTTGTGAAACATTTAGTTGTTGAGTAATAAGAAGAACAGAGAAAATCAGATGAGCAGAAATCTCTAGGTACTAATCTGATGGGTTATATATGTTGCAATGATAATTATGTTGAGAGAGGATTTTTATGGGACCAGTGCCAACAAAAACATTGAGTCCTGCACTTTTCCTAATATTTTCATCTTCTTGCACTAGCCCCACTTGTTATCTTTGCTGCTCGAAAAATCAACTATAAAGCCCAGAAAAGCAGCAGTTCCAACGCAGAGCTGCCCTGGCGCTTGCTGCCCACAGAAGTGCTGTGAACTCGCGAGCGCCGACCGCTCCAGCAGGCAGGGGAAGAGCCTGGTCAGATGCTCCCTGGAGCAGTGGATTTGGCAGTGTGAGATGCACCTGCCCCTCCAGGAGAGCCGGTGGGTTTAATTACACAGAGGTCCTCTACCACATCACCCATGTGAGCTGAAGCTCTTGGTGACACCTGCCTAATGTACAGTGGCCAACTGGCCATTGCATCAGCGAGGGGACACTCACATGGTCCCACCAACCAGCTCTGCTGCTGGGACAGAACTTCTGCCGCAGACCTACAGGGAGCTGTTCTCCTGGCAGGCCAAGGGGCACCTTCAGCCTGGAAAAACTCGGTGTGGGTTGGAGGCAGCAGCCTCTGCAGCCAACACAAGGGCACTAGAGGGAACGCATGAGTCCTCAGGCACCAGGTTGCTGGTTTNCTCTACCACGTCACCCATGTGAGCTGAAGCTGTTGGTGACATCTGCCTACAGTGGCCAACTGGCCATTGCGTCAGCGAGGGGACACTCACATGGTCCCACCAACCAGCTCTGCTGCTGGGACAGAACTTCTGCCGCAGACCTACAGGGAGCTGTTCTCCTGGCAGGCCAAGGGGCACCTTCAGCCTGGAAAAACTCGGTGTGGGTTGGAGGCAGCAGCCTCTGCAGCCAACACAAGGGCACTAGAGGGAACACATGAGTCCTCAGGCACCAGGTTGCTGGTTTAACAAGTGCTTGAGATCCCGATCATGAAGGGAAACAGTGGAATTAGTGGCAGAGAGACTGGTTGCCCTAAAATGGAGCTTGGGTTCCATGGTTCCCATTCATGAGCAGGAGTATTAGGCAAGCACAGGTTATGATAAAACAGATCACTCTGCCTAAGGCAGTAAGAATAGGAGGTTGAGATTGATCAGCTCCATGTGAGTCTCCAAAAGGACTAGAGAAGCAGTGACCATCAAGAGAAAGAAACTTGAAGAAAACAAAAATAAGCAATAACACATGAAAATTATTTTGGAAAATGCAGGCTATTGCATTTGGGAAAAAGCTGATGAGAAAGTATATGAGCTGCTTTGCAAGCAGGTGAACTGCTGTTGCAAACCTTCAGCAGGGGAAGGGGACTGTGTGCGGGGAGCAAATCTGATCACACTGTCCCCAGAAGCTACCAAAGGGCAGGCAGGGTTTGCTGTCAGGGAAGGAGTGCAAGGGAAAACAGTAATATCTGAGGATCTCAGGAAAACGATGCTCTGGCTTCTGCTTTTCTGGAATGTCCATTACTTGAGTATTTAGGCATCAATCCAGCTAGACAAGACCAGGAAAGGTATTTGAGAAAAGCACACATCAAAAATATTCTAAATAACCAAAGTGTAGATCGAAACATTCTGGCAACAGGGCTAGTGCTCTTGTCAGTCCACAGGCTAGAAAATCAGAAGAGATCCAATAAGGAAAAACAAAACAACACCGTGGGAATAGCTGATCAGGTTAGAAAGTGATATTTTGGCTGTAAGGATTTTTGAGGGCTGTAGAGAAAAATGGAGTAAGATTAGAAAATATTTGTCTGTCCTGCATAACAGATGTGAGAGACAAAGTTATCGTTTGTTACTTCTCTTCTTTCCTCTGGAAACAGCCGCAGCAACGAGCTGGCAGGCACAGCGAAACGCAGTTAGCAAAAGTAATGGGAGTTGAAAGTTTGACCTTTCGTGATAGAAATTTGATATGAAAAAAGAGTCTTTTGATAATTTCTCTATCCAATCGAGTATGGGAGATGTCTTGATCCTATTTCCTCATTTGCATGCTGACTGATCTCATTTGAAAACCCAATCATTCAGAAATATTGGGACGTCAACAGAAACGTTACAAGCGAGGAGCTGTTTTATCTGAAAGGTCTGCAGGGTGTCATCTCGTGTTTTTCACTCCAGTGGCCTGATCTCTTCTTCATGATTCCTTGTTTGTATGGGCAGGATAAGCTGAACATATTGAAATGCAAATAGCCCTTTCCTCACTGAACCAAAATACGGGAGTTTTTCCTCTGTGTGATTGATTGTATCCAGGGCACTTCAAAAGCAACGAAGAAAATACTTTCTGCATTGCTTCTGATTTCTTGGCACTGCCGGGTTCTGATGTTTCCTGTTAGCAATCCTTGGCAGAAGGTGATTTCTGTGCCTGCGTCCTCCTCCAGCTCCCTCCCCACGCAGTAAGAGCCACGTGTTGATGCGGTTTCTCGTTTCTGGCACCGGTGTATAGGTCATTGAGCTTGGATGTGCATGCACACGCATGCACTGGTGCTTACAAGTGGTTATCCCGGGTGCCGACGTAGCGTCGGGAAGGTCTTTAATGGATTTAACCAAACTGCGGGTGTGTTTCATGCAGCAGCGGTATCACTCAAAGCCTTTGCAGCTTGGCTTTCAGCTCTGTGCGTCGCTGTGCAGGTGATTATCTGGCTGCTCAGATTTCAGATCCTGGGCACTGCCCACTTAGGTGAGTTTAGCATCAACTTTATCTCCCAAACAAACAATTTAACCTTTCTTTCTTTCTAGAACAGGCAATCCAATTTCCATTTTATTCAACCATGCAGTGGCTTAATGGCAAGCTTTCCCGCTGTGTAACTGGTGTTATTATCCCTTATTTCAGAGACCGGCTGTTAAACTAATGTTTTAAGCCAAAGTTTTGCATTGCTTAAGCTGGAAACTAGGAACAAACTAACAATATGCAATAGTTCTGAATAAAAGAAGCAATTTAAGATAGTTCTTTTTTTGGCATAATACCTTTTTAACATCAGGATCAGACTGTATAAGATCTTTTTTTATTTTACATCCAAAGAATTTTTGTTTGATTAAAATTTATCTGCATGATATCACAGATGCAGCTGAGACTCTTAAAACCCACTGACAAAAAAATAATAATAGAAATGAACAAGGAGAGCCTTGTTTCTGCACCAGGGCAGCCCCTGGTTGTCCTAGGATGTGGGACATCTTGTTCAGGCCGTAATTTCTGGGGCTTCTTGGGCTCACTTTCCTGCTCTCTGCTGTGAAGACGTGAGCTGTGGAGCATGTGAAGAAGAGATGTTTGTACGTGGGTGACAGGCTGGGAGAGGAGGAGTCACAGGGCCACTCCAATGGGACCATTTCCAAAGCAGTCTCCTGAAGGGAAGGGATGCGGGGAAAGGGATGAACTGGATCATAAGCTGTATGTAATAGGGTGTTTTGAAAATCATTTGGCTGGGGTTTTACATCTCAAAGTGATGGATAGGCTTTGTATTAGACAGCAGATCAAGAACCACTGCAGTGCTTCTCAAGTTGGGGACAATATACCCAGTTAGGGCCCCATAAAAATCCGTGTCTTCATCATCAGGCTACAGAAATAATGCTCTAACCCGGCTTGCTCTCGTCTCTGATGAGGAGATGTCGAAGTGTGATGCCGGTTTGTCTGTGTGTGTAACGCTTAGCTCGTTGTTCCTAATTTCTTCTGCCACAAAGATGCTCGTGCACGTGGGTTAGGGGTTTTGCCTGTGTCTGACGGAGGCTGTAGGCCTCCTCAGTTCACCTCTTCATCTAATCCTGTGTCCTGTCGGCCAGGGGAACACACTTTGTAAAATGCCAGAAACAGCAAATCTCCTCTGTGCTTGTGCAACACCCTGGAGCTGCTGGTCTGAATAGTTAATCTGATTGTGCAGCTCTGAGCGAGGCGTTGAGCATCCTCCGCAGTGGGACACCAGCCTCCTTCATCTCCTGTATTTTGGAGTGTAGAGCCATGTAAGTTAAAACGCAGCGTATTATTCTTGATAACCCCCGTAATCCAGCTCCTCCCAACTGGATTTTTTTTTTTAAGGATACTTCTCTTCCCCACTTCCTCTCTCGCTCTGCGCTATTAAAAAATAATAAACACAGTTTAGCTTACCAATATNCCAGCCTCCATCTCCTGTATTTTGGAGTATAGAGCCATGTAAGTTAAAACACAGCATATTATTCTTGATAACCCCCGTAATCCAGCTCCTCCCAACTGGATTTTTTTTTTTTTAAGGATACTTCTCTTCCCCGCTTCCTCTCTCGCTCTGCGCTATTAAAAAATAATAAACACAGTTTAGCTTACCAATATTTTCTCTGCTGTGAAGTCAGCCTAGAATATTAGTGTCCAAAAAGTTGTAAAACAAAAGACTATCATATGTTGCACCTTTTAATCATGTAATTGCTGAGCGACATTTAACTCGGAGGCTTCAAGTTACTCCTTTGTGAGGCAGCCTCCTCCTCCTGCCCCTCTCCTGCCTCCCTCCTCCAGAGCAACCTGCCTTTGCAGAGGAGGCTTTAACTACACTGAAGTTTGGCTGGGCTTCTACATATTACAGCAGCAACACGAAAGCAAACAATTGAAGTATTTGAGAACAATGAAATATGTATGGCTATCTGTGACAGCCTTATAAAGCAGCGCAATTAGCCACGTAATCCGAGAAAGCCAAAGCGACCGGCAGCCCACGGTTCCCTATTAGTTAAATGCTTTTTGTACGTCCTCATCCCATCAAATCAACTAACACTTCCTTTAATTGGTTCATGAATTATACAGCTCGCCTGCATTATAATTTAATCACCAGTAAACATTCCTGGGGCCCGCTGTAAAGTGTATAGCGCTCATTAATTCCTTAATTTCAGCAGATGGAAGGGGAGATCGGATGAACGGTGGCAGTACAGAGCGCCTTGGGCAATGGAAGAAGGAAAAAAAGGTGGGGGGCCGTTTAGGTTTTTTAGGGGCTGTCAGAAACTCAATCTGGGAGCTGTCAGCAGCCCGGAGCTGCTCCCGCCTCCCCTGCCTGCACCCCTCCTACCCTGCAAGTGACTGACGGATTCATACGGAGCCTTGTCAAGCCGTCTTTAAACATCAAGCCAGCGGGTAAACCAAGCCCAATGTAAATTAATTCTTGTCTTACGGGCCCCCCTTTCTCTGTCCCCATGAATATTTCATGGCGGGCAGCATAAATATTAATTCTAATAGCTCTGCACAGTGGTTATTATTTCTGTTTTATGACAAATATTCATAAAATATTCAGGACCCTTTTTTAGAACATTTACACACTTGATTGTGAAATTTTCCAGCTTCCTGGGGACACAGTAAACATATTGGGGTTCTCTTGATGGACTTTTTTCTCTCTTAATTAATACTATGCCACATTAATATTTAATAAGATTTAGTTTTCTTTTCCCCAGAAGTGAACCCTATTACATTTGAGGATTTATTTGACAGTATTTAAACAGGGAATTTTTATTCCCTATTATGAAATCGGTTTCCTTTGACACATATATAAAATGGCACATTGTAATCCATTCTTTTATTCCCTCCCCTTGCCCCTAAATCATTCACTTTTAGGTGTCGGTTCTTTTATTTTATATAACAAATATCCTACCTCCAAGAAAAGTTAGCTTTTAAATGACTGGGGGGGAGCTGAATGTAATAGCAGTTAAGATTAAGCATCATTTACTATAAATTTGATTCCATTTATTCCAAAGGAAGTCTAGCTTTCCTGGTTAGGAGCAGCAAGTAGCAGAGAAAAGCTGCAGCCAGGTAGCAAAGACATCAGAGCTGATATGAGTTTGCTAGTGCTTAACCCTGGAGTTCTTGCTGCACTCGCAATTTGCTTTGCAGAGTCTAAACAGTGCAGGGGAGGTTGCACACCTGGAAGGAAACACGGCTGCAGTTGGGGGCAGTGGATTTGGGTTCCTTGGGCCTCTGGGGCTGCAGGGGCTTTTGATGACTGGGCCTGAGTTTGATTAACCTTAGAGATAGGGGAAATTGTGCCAGCCGCATTACTCCGAAGCAGCGGCTGCTGCCATCTCACTGTGTGATTCATGCAGCCCCGCTGGAATGAACTCCAGGGGGAATGTGAAGCTGCTGGAATAACAGCTGAGAGGAGGAAGGAGGCAAAGAATAAAAAATGATGGAAGAAGCATAAAGCGGTTTTGAATGGAGGTGCCAAGGCATCCAGGCTGCTGATTAGGTATGGAAAGAGTTAACGTTGTCTTCTCAAAAGAAGGTTTAAAAATGCATTGAAGCCCCCATAGCGCAAGCGTTTCCTGGGCAGGTGTTTGCTTTTCGCTGGGCTTTGGTACCCTCTACGTGGCAGCTACGGAGGATGCTGTTCCTCCTGCTCCCCTGGCCAGAAGCCGCGTCCTGGGAATAGTGCCCCACTTAGCTGCCTTTTGTAGTTATTTAACAGAAATGCAGCCATTTGAAAGGAAGGATCCAGCGTCTGGAAGTAGCTTGTTATCAAATGAGTTATTAGGGGAGCGCAATGAGCAAAACGCTTATGCCAATTAACCTGTGTTTTGGAGTTTATGCAATGTTTTTTCCCTTATGGTCAAAACCTTGTGGGTGAAATTACTTCCCAAAATAGAACCGAGCATCTTTCATCAAAAGATGTCCCAGAACTTCAAAGACATTAATGAATTAAGCCTCCCAACAGCAACTTCTGTAGATAAAAGATAGGGATCATTTCGTCCATCGCAGTGAGGTGCAGAGACAGTATTTAGGGTAGGAAGGAAGCAAAGGGCATGTTCAGGTAGTGCAGCCTGCAAAGAACCTCTCTAGCCTGCATTCTTCTGGGCAAAATACTTGTTTTATAGATGCCCTGCGAGAAACCTAAACAAAAAAGAAAAGATAGATGGGATCTGTTTATTCCATTTGATTTTTAAGAGGGGATTTGGGATGCTGAGTGTCATGAGGGAGGTATAAAGTGGCCAGGATCCTGTGACTGGGCTGCTGCTTCTCGAGCCAAGGTTTCAGACTTGAGGTGTGGCTGTACTGCAAGCAAGGGAATGTTCCCTAGAGCACCTGATTAATGCAAATCCTTGAAATACCTTGAAATAGAAAAATCAGTACGATAAAATGGTCTGGTTTTATCTGGGAGTAGTCACATGGGTTCCGATCTGAACTTCCTTGTACCTTTCTGCTTCACCCAGTAACCTGGTTTGCCTTGGTCTGCCGTACTGCTTTTGATAGCTCAAGTGTGCCAGACGTACATTGGGAGAGCCGAGTTGCTCTCTTCTCTGTTTGCTTTGCCTCTGGTTTAGGAGCCAAAGGAGTTTTCATTTATGCCGATGATCACATAGGGATTTTACCTGTGGGAGCTTTTCAGAGCATTACAGCATCCATGCACTTTAGCAGCCTCATCTGTTTTTCAGCTTTGTATCTCGATTACAAAAATGTAGCCATTGCATTGCCAGAACCAAGTCCTCCGGGAGAGTTATTTTCCCGGGGGAATTGTGCCATAGCATCAGATAATGTGTTGATATCTCCATACTGTGTAAAATGTCCTGTGCCTTATCTAAAGCTCTGTTTTCCAGCCTTGATTTGACGTTTTCTACTTGTCTGCCTGGAAGAGAGGATAAGTTTGGGTTCCTTCCTCCCCTTCCTCCACTTTTCCATCTGAAGCATCATTCTTTTTTCTTTTCTCTTCTGCTGTGATTTAGCTGGATTCTGTCAAAGTTCTGACAGTAAAGTTTGTGGCAACTTCGAGATCAGACAGGAATCTGATCTTCACGTTCTTTTTTTGAAGCAGACTCATGTGGTACGTTGTAAACTGCCAGGAGCACTTGCTAATTTAGTAGTTAATGACAGTCACAGAGACTGTTTTTCTTGCCCCTGGAGAGGTTTTAGACACAGCTGGGGTAGATTTGCCACTATCAATTATGCACAATTTTAAACAAGAATTGGCCAGCAGGGGCCTCTTTTTTTATGGAGTGCGGAGCGTGAAGAATGGGAAGATGGCAGCTGGTACCTGCCTATGGGGGAGAAGATATATAGGACTCAAGAAAATATGGAAAAGATTAATAGCCTGCTATTTTTAAAGTTGCAGTTTCAACTTAAAAGTTTAAACGCTGCAATAAAAGTGGTCCAGTGTTTATTTTTTTAAATCAAGCACATTAACTTTATTGCAAAGCTTGCCCTGTGCAGCCACAAGCACATCCGTAGCATCTGTTCCTGGCCCTTGCCTGTCTTTAAAAGCCACCCAAGGAGTCAGGATTTTGCCTTGGATATAATACTGCATTCTGACTTCATCCTGAAATGAAGCCAAGGTGTGGATGCAATGGGATTTAATGGTGTAGTCAGCTTCCATGGGCAATAATTACACAAAAGAGCTTTGCTCTGGGCTCCACTCCGCTAGTGGCAATCCAGAGCGACTCCAGGTAATGCGTGACAAGGACAGGAGTCCACCTAGGTAAGTAGCTCAGATCTAGAATGGTCAACAGGCAAATCGCTCATCCTGGCCAGCCTTGTAAAATAGCTGTGTTTAAGTTACAGAACCTAAGGGTCAATATCTGTCTGGGGAGGAGCACTGTCCCCTCACCCTTAGCGCAGTCATATCAGAATTCAAGCACACAACACGTAATTTGTTATGGTGCCTTCCTAATTTTTCCATTTTAGATGCATTGACTCAGTGACATCAAATCTAAAATATCCACAGCTGGCTGGTAGCAAAGCAGCACTGTATTCCTGCTGGCAGGTTCCTGTATATCCCATTGGTACCCAAAGGTGGGTTCTGGGTGTTCTCACAACAGGACCTTTGAGCAGGGACGCAATCAAGGTGTCACCAGCAGTACTACTTTGCTGGAATGTAGTCTCACTAATGTGTCTGAGGGCTGGAATAGGGGAGTTCGGGGATTAAAAGTGTGGAGAGAAAGAGGCAGGATTCTGACACAAGGTTTTGTTGTTTCCTTTTAACATTTTTGCTCATGGTTTTACTGGTTGTGAAATCAAGCTGACAGGACTGGACCTTCTCTCTCATCTCTTGTGTGAGCAAGAACACGGCAGAGGGAGCAGAGCTCTGTCATGAATCCCTTGGCTTCGGTCCTACACCCAGCAGCCGTGTTGCTTCTCCATGGGAGTTACAGGGACGTGTCCTTAGCTGAGAGAGCAGGTTATACCCACAGACACCAAGCTGGGCCTGGATGCTAACGATTTTGACTTGTCCATGGGGAGGAATTGAGCCTGGGGTGCAGGAACTCAAGTTGTCCATAGGGCTCCAGCCAGTCCTCCCCGGTTGCGCTCCTGCAGGTTGACGTTATTCACCTGTTGCAGAGCTGAACTAACAGCTTGCCAGCCTGGGACGAGGAGCTGTGCTGGATGCTAATCTCGCAGTCTCGTGTAGTATCCTTTGATATGAGGCTGTGTTTCCTTGCCTCCTTGTCTACCAGTTCTGATGACATCTGTTTCATATTTTCCCTTGATAGAAGTTGTGACACATTACAACATACAAAGCCTGGCTGATTCCTAAAGCAGCTTTGTGGAGGGTGCATTAATATGAAAACTATTATGCTCTGCATGTGGAAGGGGCCAAGCACTGCTCGAATCCAGTTCTCACTGGGACCTAGTCCAGTTGTTGCTCCAAAACTGGACCGAGGCTGAGGATACAGCCCTGAATCTTCGGAAGATTTCAAGGGGAAATATGTCACCTGGACGATTTGAGGTTTGTTCCTTGATCATCATTACAGCACCTGGAGAAAGGGACACGGGGCAAGATGCTCCTGGAGGAGCTGGAGGAGACGTATCCTATACCCAAGGCTGCAGAGAGTGTGGACACATAAAAAGCCTTTACTCCTGTGAGTAAGAGCCCTGGGGTCACTTAAGAGGCTTTGCCTTGTACGTGCCTGCGTCAAAATGATAGTGAAGCTTCCTAATTGGAAGTATTTTAAGTCTAGCCGGTAGTTCCGTGTGTGCTTTCTCCCTTTATCTTTTCTTCCTGCTTCTGAATGAGTTTAAATTGACAGCCCTGGGGAGTGAGGTTTCCTCTTATCCAGAGGAGATGCTCAGGATGGCAGGGCAAGCATCACCCCTTCCGCGGGAAGGACCCTGCGACTAGGAGCTTGTTGCACCGTATATTCTGTCTGCGATGTTATATAATACATAGGTGGGGAAAAAAATCCATATTAACAGAAATGTCTATACTCTCCCACATCTTCCCCCTACATTTTTCTTTAATGATGACACCAGCCTGGCTAATAAGAAGCATCTTGTGTGAAAAAGAGGGGAATCTCAGACAAGGCTTTCAGAGTTCATTTTGTTGGCAGCTTTTTAAGTGGAGTTTTTTTAGGCTCCTCTGTTTCAAACACCATAATACTTTTTGAGCTAGTAACTGTGAATTACGACAAGCTTTCTTGATATGCCAGGTTATAATCCTTTAGTGTTTTTGTTTGTTTCAGAATATAATAGGAATCCGTATCAATTATCATGACTGTAAATGTTGTTCCTCTCTGCTAGAATATTCATCCTGAGATACATCATCAGATGTTACCTGTTCTGACAATCACGTTTTTGTGCCATTGTTGGGCAAGAGAAACAAAGAAAAAACAAAATGTTGAGAGTGTAAGGGATAAAAGAGCGTTGAAACTGTTGTTCTTTTCCTGTCTTTGGAACCTCCGAGATCTTGAATGTTTTATTCCCGGCTGTTATTTTGTTACCACAATGCGAATAGAAGTCATTATTCGTAAGCATTTGAAAAGAGAAGTGATTTTCATAACTTTAAGTCCTACAAAGGATTCTAGTAATCTGTTGTGTGCATGCCAAGGTAGAGCTCAGCCTTTCATCTGGTCTGATCCCACCCAGTCAGTATAAAATGTTCCTTTGGTGAATGTCTAACGCACACAGTATCTTCTGAGAGCCGCAGACAAAAGTGGAAAGAGGGCTTTAAGGCAGCAGCAGGGAAAGGTGCAAGATAAAAAAAAGTGCATTTGCAGCCTTCATACCTTGTCTGGTTGGTAAAAGTTTATTTCCATGAGTTTTCAAAGGAAACCTTCTTCCTTGTTTTGCTTTGAAAGAACTGTAAGAGGCGATCCCTGCCCAGCCCTGCTTTGCTCTGACATTGCAGCGATCTCATCAACCACCATGGGACCCTGCCTAGCCCAGGGACTCATGTCACTGTCCTAAGCACCTGATGAGAATTTTCACCTACAAAGTCTTGAACTAGAATATAAAATTAACAGGAAGATTGTAATGAGCTGATAAGGAAGGGCCATTTTGGGATGGGCACAATAGTTAATACAACAGTATAATGTGACTGGATAGTGACAGGTATTTTCTGGTTCAGCATCCTTGATTCAAATCAGGTTCTT
Organism: Crypturellus undulatus; assembly: GCA_013389825.1. Classification (NCBI taxonomy): domain Eukaryota; kingdom Metazoa; phylum Chordata; class Aves; order Tinamiformes; family Tinamidae; genus Crypturellus; species Crypturellus undulatus. The sequence goes on from VWPW01009971.1 coordinate 100,455, forward strand.
GCAAAACTGGGGGAAGTAATTTGGCAACTCTGACTCCATTCTCAATAGCAGACCCACACTTTCATGGAAGGGTCTATATCCCATATGGGGGGCTAAATAAGACATAAGGAGAAGCAGCAGAGAACAGAGGTGCTGTGAACATGCTAATCTTCCCTGGTTCACAGTCTTGAGCAGTACTGTCATTTCCACGTCTGTGTGTGTGCCCTTCCTTTAGGGTAAGGATTAACTCATCCTCAAAAGGTCACAAGTGCTGTTCTCAGGATGTTAATGATGTTAATTAATATGTTCTCCATAGGGTGTTCTTCTTCAATATCCCCTACGAGTCCATCATGGAACGCCTGTCTCAGCGGAGGCTTGATCCAGTCACCGGGGAAAGGTTAGCACTGATGTCTCATGTTTGACAATTTTTAAGTCTGTCAGTGAGATGAAAGGGTCAGATAGGCTTCACAGAAATCTAAGGAAACTCAGGAATATTGTACTCTTGCTTAGGGATTCCTTAAAAGAAAGGTTAAAATTTTCATAGCTACTCAAGTACCAACCTAGCTGCCTGCTGCAGCAAGGTCCTAGGCTCAGAATAATGCATTTTAAAATCCCTGAGACTGAAGCCTATAGGAGCAGTAGCTCAGTTCTTAACATATTAATGGTGACTAAATTGGTTGGTAAAATAATGCTGAGGGAGTATGTCTGAAACCTAGCCTAAATACAGATGGTTTTCACCCATTCCCTTAGGAATTTTGAAGGCTTTCTGGCTGAAGAAGTGGAAATTTTGCTGTATTTTATTTCCCCCAGCTCCTGTGATGGTTCTGTGTACTGAGAGACATTACCAGGTTTCCTGCTCAGCAGAGCAAACCTGTTTGTGTCCCTGCAAGGTCTGGCTCTCAGACATGGCACTTCTCTCAGTGGCAGCCACAGCACCTTGTTTCATCAGTGACCTTCAGGTTTACTATCTCCTCCCTTGTTCTCAGGGGAAAAGTTAACAGTGAAATATCTTCCTAAATACCTGGTGGATTTGGTGCTGAATTTGCAACTTTTGCTTGTGGTCTATTTTTATGATTAATGTAGCAAATAGGTACTCTTAAAAGTAAAACACTATTTTACTGTTTCTGGTATTTCAGGGCATCCTATTGAATCAAAGACAAATCAAAGACAAAACCCTTAAAAATGAAGTTCATAAATATTGGACTCGTGTCAAAGTGGCACGTGATTATTCAGACATTGCACTCAAAGTGTGATATTAATTTGCAACAGCAACAGTGATTTGCCCTAACTGTTTTCTTCGTTTTAGCAATAAATGATGTGGTGGTTCAGAAGAAATTACCAGTCCAAGGGAAATGATTCACACATCTTTGCATTTCTTATCATTAGGATTAGCCTGTGCAGTATCTGCTCCAGTTAGCACGCTTTCTTCTTCCAAAATCTGGGGTTTATTTTTTCCGAAGTCTTTGTGAATTGAATTGTTTTAAATGCTGTATCTAATCCTCAGCATTATGTTAAACCTGCACCGCTGGCCACAGCATGATGAAGAGGGTGGCCTTCAGCTGTGCTCTAAATAATCCTAATGTGCAATGAGTGTTGTGTCAGCTGGATCCCTAATGCAGCTCTCTGCAGAGACACTGAAACTTTGTTCCTCTTCTTGGGGCTTTTTTTAAATTTTGTTGTTATTGTTTTTTAATATGTCTCAGCACTCATTCCAAAAATTTGGATTTAGAGGAGGAGGGTAAATTGTTTTTGTGCTCAGGCACAGGAGATATTTCATCAGAAATAGTGTAACTGTGGAAGCAAATTTAAATACAAGTTTGCTAAAGAGCTTTCAGCAGTTGGAAGACTTTGACAGTATAGAACCACTGTCCAAGTACTCCTTGGTCTGAAATTCCCCTGAAATCTCCCATTATTGTTTCAAAACCCAGACCTAGAAAGAGGCACTTTCCAGGACCTGGAATAAGCAAAAACATAGGAGTTTCTTAGGCCGTAGCTGCTGTGTCCCAGCTCCCGCTGAAGTGGTGACATTTGGATCTCATCTCTAGGTATCACACTACATTCAGACCAGCTCCATCTCTGAAGATCCAGGCCCGTCTCATGCAGAACCCTAAAGACAAGGAAGAAAATATCGAGAGGCGCCTGGAAGCCTATTACAGAAATGTCAAGGACCTGGAGGAGTTTTATGAAGATGCCTTTTACATCAACGCTGACCAAGACCCTCGCGTTATCTTTGAGTTTATAGAAAGCTGTATCATTAAACCCCTTCCACGTAAGTCCTGACCGGTGGAAAAAAAAAGAAAGTGTTTTGCTTTTTTGGCACATGCCAATCACGATTTCAATCGTAGTTTGCAGTATGAAGAAAAAATGTAAAAGGCTTCTTAAAAACAAGGGTGAATTCTTGAAATCTCTTATGTGGGCAGTTGGTTTTAGGCTTTCTTCTTCAATATTTGAACTCCTATCCCTGGCAGGTTTTCAAAAGAGAATAAAATTCAACCAAGCTCTTTCTGGGCTGGGTAAAGTAATAAAAGTTAGAGACCATCCTTCACAGGGGAGATCTGAGTTGGCTTGAGAGCCGAGCTATGAAACCCTGTGGCCACAAAGTTCATATGTTTAATTTACTTACTTTTTTTCTGATTTTTGTGATTCATCGAATGGCAGATTTGTCTTGAACATGTAAAACACTCACGCAGCCAAGCTGGAATATTAAAACTGTTAGGTGAGTTTGTGTCTCAGTTCACTCTGTACCATCCATCAAAACCACCCTGGTGCCACCCGTGCACTTCCCTGGGTGCCTGCTCTAACCCAACACGCGTGTGAGGGCAGTGACGGAGCTTGCAGCCCAGCGCTGCTCTTCCCCCAGACCAAGAGCAGTGTTTTATAGCCAGGAGAGGGACATTTTTACGCCCGCCTTAACCCAGCCTGCTCAAAGGTCTCACAAAACAGCCGGGCGGTCACTTTGCACCAGCCTTCCCGTTGCTCCTAGTTTAACCCAGCAGCTGGACAGGCTCACAAAAAGACTCAGCCCAACTTCGTGTGACACCTCAAGCCCCAGAAAACAGCTTGATCACCTTCAGAACCCAATTAAGGGTGAGCTGCAGGGGCAGCCCGGTCACCAAATGGGCTTTTCCTGGGGGTGGGAGGTTCTTGCCTTGTGTGGAGCCCCCCTGCTTGTCTCTTGCTGCCCAGCGGGACCGGGGCTGCCTGGTGCTTGGGCTCCAGCCGGGTCGGGCTGCAGGGCAGCCTTGCTGCGCTGGGAGCCCCTCGCCGGAGGGTGCCTTACAGCCCATTACCTGGCTCACACTCCGGCTGGGGAAATCCTGGGTCGCTTCTGGCGAAGGGGGTGGTTTGTTCCTGTGATCAGAGAGCCACTGAGTTTGATGCCTCGATTAGATATTTCCCTTTTGTTTTTCCACTCTCTCCTGTGTGTGTAGGATGATACTGAAAACAGTGAACAGGGACTTGTCCAGGGAACTGGGAGGCGCCTAAACTCTCTCCTTGACGTCCCTGTGCCCACTCCTTCGGAAGGCTCCAGCAGCCTTTTGTTTTCAGGGGACTCTTCTGTTCCTTATTGCTCAGTTTGGTTAAGTTTGTCTCTGGCTGTTGCTGATTGTGTGTTTAGGTCCCTACGAAGTGCTGCAGGGATGTGCATGCAACATCCCCTTCTCATTCTTGTAAATGCAGGTGAGAAGACCCTGGCTATACAAATGGCTCCAGTGCTGTTATGTTACTGTGGGTGGTCAGAGCTCAACATCTGACTCCCCCAAACCTTTGAGGGACTCAGCTGGATGGGAACCTGCTTTTCCAGCCTCAAGGGCGCCTTTAGAAACCTTGGAATCCGCGGAGGCCCGTGTGCCTGGTGCACTGAGACGCGCGGGGCTGGCCCTGGCACATTTATAACAGTCCTGCCCGTTACAAATGTGCTGTTTGGTAACCTCCTTGAGCAGCTGGTTTTTGTGCCATTGCTATAAAGATATGGTGTAACACTGGTGCATAATTGGGCGGCCTTCTATTAATAATACATGGGAAGCTCGTCTTGCTAATATCACCTTCATCTGAGTGCTGCTACTAAATATTTTGATAGATGAAATGGGTAGAGAACGTATTTAAATACTGTTTGTACTGCAGCGAGGGTACAAAAGGGACAGCGCATCTTTAATTAGACAGGTACATCTGCTTAATTAATTTAGCTGTAAAGCCCTTTTTTCCTCTTCATTCTTTCATGGATCTGCGGCCGCTCTATTAGTTCTGCTCCGCTGGCTCCATAGAAACTGCGGAGAGGAGGGCGGCTCATTGAGATGCGGCCGGCAGGTCCGGGTGCCGCGTCCGGGGTCAGCGGTCAACCCCCCGGGGCCCGGAGCGGGGCTGGAGCGCGGAGCGGGAGGGTTAGCAGAACATGCTAATACCCGTGTAGAACGCTCCCTCGGAAACAGCGAAAACAATTGACATTCATTTAATTACTGTAAACGAAACAGCCCCTGCATCACTTTGCATAGTAAAGCCTGTTAATACCAGAAAGGTTCAGTGGATAGAAGAAGGAATTAGGCTTTTATAATTGGAATACAACATTTGAAAAGCAATTTGGTAACTGCGCTGGATTTTATTAGCATCTTATTCTGGCAAAACAAATGTTAAGCAATGAGAAAAACAAGGTAAAGAGGAGGTGGTAACAACACAGCAGGGAACAGGCTTTACTTATTTTATAGTGTGCCCAGTTCTGAACTAGACATCTTTTATCACTCTGTTTTCCGAAGACACTTTGCAGAGAGGGCTGCGTGGAGGTTGTGTTATACACTATATATTATGCTGTTAATTATGTTGTTCGGCAACAAGATGAGTGTGTCCAGTTGCTCCACAAGATTTCGTGTCTGCCTGCTCCAAACAACAGATCCTCTGAGGCCGTTCGATGGCCTCCAGGCAACCCCGCCATCCTCTAGCACCATCTCCGTGGTTCCTTGGTGAATCCCCTTCCTTCCAGTTTGGTTTCTTGCTTCTCCTTGCAGAATTGGGCACTTTTTGCGTGATCGTCAGCACAAAAACCTTAAGAGTAGCTGGTTCTACAGCTGCCCATTCCGAGGAGCTGTAGGAACTTCAGGGAATGGAGGGATGTTTTGGAGCAGGATCCTGCGTGTCAGGGCCGCTTCCCGTGCGTGCAGCTGGAGCCGGATCCATCTGAAGTAGGAACAAACTGGGGTCATCACCCTGTAATTTCCCATGAGGAGCAGTCTCAAAAACGGAATCAGAAAGGTAACTTTTGCCCTGTTTGCATGTTCTTACCCAATAGAGAAAAGTTTTGCACAGCGTTTTGTTTGTTTGTTTGTTTTTTCCTTTATAAGCAGGCTCTTCTTTCTGTAACCAGAACAATTTGATTCTACGGAAGAAAAGGAGGTGATGTCAGGCGCCCTGAATCCAAAAGCTGCTAGTCCAGGTTTGCTGGAGCCGGACGGCTGCCCACGGCCGGGGCAGAGGGTGAAGCTGCGCTGGGCAGGAGAGGGGAAGGTTGTTAGAAGCCCATGTCCTCCCAGGGGCTTTACCACCACTGTTTGTGACAGTGGCCAGTAAACTACAGACACTCTGATATTGTGGTATAAAGATATTTACTGAGCTCCTTTTTACTTCCACTAATATTGCTGGCAGATACAATTAAGAGATTGGGTATTTCAGTTGAGTTGTAGTGATAGGGAATGGGAAAATACCATTACAGGCTCCGCTTCTCCTTGTAAGAACAAAAACTAAGTCCTACCTTGAGAAAGTTAACGTTTAGTTATAAGTAAATAAGACGTGTATCTGTGCACTCAAGCTGATAGCAACCAATGTTTTAGAGGCAGAAAAGAGCCGATACAAGAGACTTAATGCGACCAGAGTGTTGCTTCCCTCACCAGAAGCACAGGATCAAAATGTCAAGGCAGGTGGGACACGATAGCTCTGAGCAGAGTCTGATGTCCATTCAGTCGAGGAGTCACCTGGCTCAAGAAAACCAGGCCCCATGTTTCTGCTCAAAGGGCCTATCTCTCTCTTGAAAGTCACTTCTTCAGATCTGTAGAATGACTAAGACTTTCTTCCTCTCTTATATAGTGAAGGATTGAAAGGTAGGGCTATGTTTTTATCTGCTTTGGTCAGCTTAGGCTAAAAGTCATTTACCCTTCTACAGATGAGCTACAGGGTTATTACCATAGTAAGAAATCTAGTAAGTGGAACACAAGAGCTGCCTCTGTGCAGTCACTCTGCAGAGTGTCCAGCTCTTCACCTTTGCTGTATCCCCATAAGTGAAGTCTTTCAAGTGTCATAGTTGAAAAATGTGACTTTTTAGAAGGCATCTAGTCACGTTTGTGGCTCTGTGTCATCCTTGTTAGACCTCTTTGCATTATTGACTCAATGTGGAGTGTTTGTGAAGAGGGAAGCTTGCTTTACCCTGAAGAACCAAGTGCTTTAACAACATCACTCTCCTGCCAGGCTTGGATGCTGGCACCCCCTGTGCCTCCCAGGAATTCAGCCCCTTAAAATACAGACATTACAAACGAGCATTTTATTTATTTATTTAGAATAAAAAAGGAGCAGGATTACAATGCTACTGTCGCAGTATACAAAACATTCATCCAAGTTTGCTTCGTGTTTACAAAAGGTGCTGTATACACAGCATCAGTATTCACAGCAACTTCGTCAGACCCTCCCATGAACTAGGCCTCCCAGGAATCCAGAAACCAAAGTCTAAAACCTAAATTTGCTTTCCAGGAGGCCTGGGGACCATGAGGCCTGCCAGCTACACCACTTGCACTCCACAACGGAATAAAAATGCATGAAGAGATCAATTAGATTAGCAGAGCAATTAAACAAAACTCTTCTCTGAGCAGGTCCAGTTGGGTGGCTCTCAGGTTTCCCCTGTTCAGGGCTGGGTTCCAGGTTAGTGTTAAGAGGGCTGCTGTGCCTGGGCCTCCTGCGCAGACTTCACCAGTGCATGAGTCTTCTCAGGATGAAGAAACTCCTCCTGTAATATTGCTGTTCTGCTGGAGTCACTGAAGCCCAGGACAGCACGGGGAATTACTCCGCCTTGTCCTGGAGCGCACTTAATGTGACTGTGAAGAGTCCCCTCCAGTCACTCGTGTTCAGCTGTGACACTCGTGAGGCCACTTGACTGCCAGGGCTTACGGATGGCAAAACACGCGGAGTTCCAGGTCTTGAGTGAAGACTGCTTAAAAACAGAGTTAGCACTAATAAAAAAGGTGATGGAATGAAAATATTCCAGATGACACCAAGTGCCTGAGAACATCTCCAGTGTAAGATATTAGTATATACGTTGCATTGTTTCAAGCTGAGTATAGCTAAGGATTAATATAGGTTGTAATTCAAGTGAAAATGTACCTCCTCCATTAGACATGAAGACAGCTACTCTGCAGACTTTGCTATACATACATGCTAATTCCTAAAAATTGTGGAAAAACTATCCTGGATTGCAACTCCCAGAGAAAGCCATCTTCCATCTTGCTCAGCTAAAACTCCTGCATCTTCAGACAGGTTGGGCAGAGCCTGCGTTTACAAAAGCCAACTCGAGTGGTTCTTGTTTACTCTCATGGAGGGGAATAGCAGCTACGCCAACCTAGTATTTAACAGTGAAGCTGTGAAAGAGCAAGCATCTCCACATGGAGGTTTGTACCAAGTCTTGTTAAAAGAGGGAGGAAATTAAAAATATGTCTTGAATTCAGTCAGGGTAACTTGCATATTTAAAAGCTTGATGTAGAAAGTTCCCAAAGATGGTTTAAAAGGTAAAACTAGAGGGGAACTGGGATACAGAAGTAGTATTGGTAACTACTTCAAGTATTTCATTTTCTTCTGGTTCATTTAGATGGTTAAAATTGGCTTCTAAATGTGATGTCTGCCATGACAAACAACACTTTTGAGCCTGATACTCTTTACTGGTTTTATTTTATTTTGCTCCAGCTTCAAAAATAATACAAACTAGGTTAGAGCTCTGTGGTAACAAGCTTTGAAGTTTATATATTCTGATAAGCATGGGACTATTCTAAGTACTCACTTACCAGATGAGTACCAGAAAGAAAGGGCAATTGAAACTCGATGGCAAGGACTAGGGGCCAACACAAAATGCCATCGAGCTCTTTATTGTGATCCATTGTAGGAAGAGGCATGGAGTTGTCTCTGATGCACCCAGCTCTGTTCAAGCAAGACAGACTTGGAAAATGATGGTTATTTTCCTCGTACTACAGTGCTGCCCTTCAGTCAGCCCCTTGAAGATCATCTATTGGTGGTAGCATCTGACTGACCTTGCTTCTCTGTCACACACAATGCTTAGATGTTGTCAAAGGCCCAACTTGAACGATGAGCACCCACCCTGCTCCCTTGGGAGGGCTCTGGGGAGCAGGAATTGGTTCTTCCGCTGGTTCTAAGGCCATTGCCACAGATGGCAAATGAGACTCACATGGTGCCTCTGAGACTGTCCACTGCTTCACAAACTGGATCAGTAACAAAGAAAGGGCTTTGTAGTTGGAAAGTACAAAGAAGTCTTCTGTAAGTGTTACAGCAAACTACTCCAGTGTGACTTGTTACTCTGTAACAAGAGCTATACCTGCCTGCCCTCAGTGAGGTTATTCAACATTTACTTGGACTTTTAGGATATTTTATTCCAAATTGCTCACTGTACTTTCTATTGTCTAGTAAGAATAGTCTCAAAATATAGAGGAGTCTCAACAGGGTGAGTGAAGAATAAAAACCATTATCTCCAACCATTTCTGGTAAAAATACCCTTGATATTTTGGTATACACAGAAGCCAATGGTAGTTCCTTGAGGTCAGCATGATTGGTACTTATAGGTACAAGTAGCAAATCTTAAAGGACAATGACAAAATGGCTGAATATATAATGTCTGTGGCTATTAATTCTCAGATGCAACAGCAAATAATATAATCCCTTAAAAATTACAAGCAGTGTATCAAGAAGAGGTTAGTCTCTAGAGTACTACTCTTAAACTGCTCCCTTGTTTGAGATATGTAACCTCAGTATCTACAGGGTAAAAACTTTGTGGGATGAACTCTAACTTCGTGGGATTTATTCTTTGCATATGTAACTTTGTGTCTCAAAACAGGCTGGGTCTTAATATTGGATAGTTCTGGTGTGTATTAATTTGGGAGGAAACTTGTTTAAATAGCAACACAGAGCAAGGGTCTGGCTGCTGATGCTCATGTCTTCCTCCTCCACTCAGGATTAAAACAGGATTTTGATTAGGAAAGCATAAGGGATGACATGAGAGAATTCATTGGAGTGTCGCCGCGGCTCTGTGGATTACAGCAGGCATGAGACTAAACCCTGCATTCCTACAACTGCAAACAGTGAGTCCAGAAAATATACCGTTTCTTGAGAAGGAAACAGTTTCTTGAGAAGGAAATCTCACTTGGTAAGTGAGCAGAAAGATCCAATGGGATCAACACTGGAGATTAAATTTTACTTGTCTGAGGTGTGCTACGCTATTCAAGTCCAGACTAGCTAAAAATACACTTGGAGACCAGGGATGATTTAAAAAGCAAAACAAAACAAAAAGCACAATACCTCTTTACCCGCTGTGAATGGGTCAGGGTGAGAAGTGAAAGCTTTGTGCTAAAGGATCTCCACTGGCATGCAGACAAAGCCGACATCGTAGGCTTTAAAATTCCATTCTCCCAGCAGTCATAAATCAGGTTAAATAAACTGGCAATGGTTTACTGAGTATCTACTACCTTGAAAGACAGGAAAATAAACATTAATGCTGAAAGCAGATGTACTTGCTTCTAAATGTCTAAAACATTCAACTCAGTCTAGGGGAGCTGGAGAACTGCTAGGAGCTGCGAGGCCTTAATCCAATGAGAATGTATTAAATGTTCTGGCCAGCGAGATTTAAACACTTCAGATTCTTACTAGATCTTACCAGATTCTTACTAAATCAAGATCAGGCAAATGATCTTTGACAGTTTTTTTTGAAGCATTTGTGCGTAGTTCTGGAAAGCTCTTGCCTCTTCCATCATCAGCTGGATTTTGGAACCAGAACCCTTGCGGAGCAATGGGGCAGGGCTGCTTGGGCAAGGACTTGCAGCCTCTAGTGAAAGTGGTTCTGCTACTGGGATGAATGAACCTCCTGCTGAGCTCAGGGTGATGTAAACGTCCTCCCACCACCCTCCACTCAAGACCAAGAAGGGAGGAGAACATCAGTGCGGCCCCGGGCACAGGACTAGCTCAAACAGAGCACCCAAGGGGCTACTCTGACCTTGTTTTGCTGGATGCTACCAAGAACTACAGACTCTCTCTTTGCAGACACACCAAAATCACTTCAATTTTCAAGTCACGGCAATAGAAAACTAAACATTTCTTTAATACAGTCATTGTATCACTTCCAGGGATATTTACAAATAAGACTATATTACAGATAAATGTGCTTATGCCATTCTAGTCTACTATATTAATAATTAGTCAAAGCACTATCATGCTTAACGCATGAAAAACTGAACAGAAAGGACACCTGACTTGTTTAAATGTTAGCTGAAGAAACTGTTTCTACTGAAGGTGAAGAGACATCAGGAAAATATGCATAGTCATTAATCAAGGAAACTTAAGCACCAATCCACACATGCATTGTTGGAGACTGATACTGTCAGCACAATTCCTCGATTTTTCTCAAATACTAATAAGGGACTTCACACACAAACAGAAATGTCATGAATCACAGACAGGGCCACACACTTGAGTGTCCAGTTTGGTACTTCTACGAATGCAAATACATAAACTTTGGATTATTAGAGGACATGATTTTAAGTTAACATGACAAACTGTAGCAAACAACCATACACACTTTGGAGGAATTACTCCTCTAATGCTGCATAGCGAGTTGATTCTCCTGTTCTCCAGATGAACTGGGTGCTAAAGACAAAAAGACTTTTATTTTTCCCATATGACAGTTAGAAAGCAGAGTAAGTTTGAGGGCTCAGCCATGCTTTATTACGGGCATACTTAGGAATCCCTTGATGATTAAGGCAGGTTTTTGTAAGAATAGCTTCACCAGGCTCTCTAACCAACCATGGAAACTTTAGAGGACACATCTTTTGTACAAATTACTATTGTTTTTACTGTTATTATTAAAAGACTGTCAGCTGGGAGAGATTACTTGTGTATTAAATTTCTGTAAAATACCAAAAAGTCTCAATTCAGTTGAGAATTTTGGTAATGGAGTTACACTGAAAGAGATGATTCCTGTTGGCAGAAGCTTAAGTGAAACAAAAGGTACATATGTTGGCAAAAGCTAGGAAGTGGTTAGAAGTTATTCAGAAAAGGAAAGGAGGGTAAGAGACTTAAGAGCACTGAAAATTATACATATATATATATATTAGTATTCAATCTAATTGCTAATAGTTTAATAATTATTTAAAAATTCTTTTTACTCATCCACATTTGACCCAGGCAACTAGTGTTAGCCTTCTGGCTGAAACACTGTTACAGCCTTCAAGAAACAGTAGAGCTATTCTTCTAGACTTTAAATGAAACTAATATAATGGCCAATTTCTTTCATGTGGCTAGAACTGCCATATGCTTTACTCTGCAAGAAATCAAAACCGCGAATTATTTTGAGTTTACTATTCTGCAGCAAGGACCCGTGCTTGTTAACAAGCAAACAAACAGCACGAGTTGAAGCCTTCTCTACCCACCGCAGTAGCTGAGAGGCAGCTCCTCTGTTCTCATCCTGGCCTTAAGGAAATCATGCAGGTGCCAGGCAGAAAGGCCAATTCAGACTGAACGCTCGAGACTTCTGCTCCTTTTGGTAAAAGGAAGCGTGTCCAATCAACTGCTGATGCTCCAATGGGGTACATTTCCAAACAGCTTTAGGAACTTGCTTTTCTGGACGTGCTCCTGCTTCTGGAGCATGGATCAGGCTCTGTATGAAGGATTTTCTAAACCCTCCACTGTTCTATTTACAGAATTGTGGGCAGCGTCTTCTCCCTTCAGTAAAGCGCGTACTCCCACACTTGATACCCATTGAGATGGAAGGGAGCCTTTGCAGTAGAGAAAATACTTCCAGTCTTTACACAGCTCTTCTCTAGAACACAGGAGAATCACAGAACGTACATGGTCCTTGCAATAACCTCCTGATCCATTCAGGATCTGGAAAACAAACAAACAAACAAACAAAAAATACTTAAGCTGGAGATCAAGATAAAAAAGCTGTTAAGTTAGGTAAGAGAGATGAAGTGGGTCAGAACAGTTTACCTTCTGGGGTTGGATGCCGTGCGATGCTGTCATGAAGCAAACACCTCCTGTACACCAAGCTTTGGCAGGATTGGTAGGTTAAAAAGCACCTGTGAAAGAACAATTTTTATTGTTGGATGTTTGTCTCCTGCTCCTGCGTTCTGACTGAAGCTGGATTCTATTCCCAGGAACTCTTGTTTCTCGAGAGTAAGGGCAGTAGGGAGCCATATGAATACCAGAATTTAAATAACTCGAGTATATGAAACTCCCAAGTATGCCCAATTATACAGGACTTTGTAAACAGAAAAGGCCAAAAATCAACATACTACAGCAAAGACAAGTGTCTTCACTGGCAACATGCAACGAAAAGGGGGAAATGTTTGAAGGTTATTGTGCAGGGAAGCTCTGGTGCATCTTTAACTGAAGGTAGCGACTACCTGGTCAAAATAGCATGTGAGATCTGCTGGGTAAAATTTAGATGGTAAATCCTTTTCTTTTACGCATAGGACTACTGACTTACTAAGTCTTCAGGGACAACTGTCCACATCAATATACTGGTGCTGAAAGATTTCCTTTTCCAGATGTTCCAAAATGTGTCTCAGCACAGCTCTTACCAATTGCTTTTTGTTAAATTGATTTGTGTGCTGGCTACTTGAGCATTTGAAAACGCTCTCTCATCTGCTATTCCAAAGGATTGCTTGTGCTTGATGTTTTTCCCTCTATTTTCTCCTGCCCCGCCCTCCCACTTGCAGAAGGATGTTGATGATCAAAAGCATTTTATCTTGAAAACAGCATACTGAGAAGCTAACCAAATTCAGTCTAGGGTGCCGCCTCTCTCAGGGGAAGATCTGGCCAGCAAAAAAGTGCAATTAACTGCAGCATGGATTACATGCTCTGTGCCTTTTTTACTCCCACACTAGGAAAATGTTTTAGGTTAGCTATTTAAATGCAAGTAATCTATCCAGGGGAAAGAGGAGAAGGGCAAAAGCTCTTAAAGAACAGATTACCTGAGCCAGATATGTCCATTGGAGCAAACTGCCTGTTTGCGATCAGTGAACGGCAGGATCTCTTTACACAAGCTGCAGTGCTCTGGAAAAGTCTGTTTGTTCATTTTCTTTAAGATGTGCCCAATCAGCACCTAGGAATACACAGCAGTCAGCGCTGTTTATTGCAAGAGAGCTGCCTCCTGAAAGGTGAACTCTCTCAGGTTACTGTGATTTCAGAATATGATACAGGATGCAAAGATCTATCCACTTCACTGCATTAAAACACAAAAATCTAAGCCCAAGGTGATCACAGAGTTGGACTACTTTAATTTTTCATGTATTCCTTATGATTTCTCTGTTCTGCATTAAAGGGATACAGAACTTAAGAGCACCTTTAGGTTAGGCTAATTGCAAATTTGAAAGCATGGGAGAACCAAGTATCATCCCACCTTGGCGGATGCCAGTGACCGTTGCAGCAATGCTTTCAAACCCTCCTGCCTATTACAGTGGATATACCCAAAAAATCCTGTTTGGAAACTAGATGGGTGAATGTCTTTAGTAGTTATCTTATAAGCTTTATTATATATATCTCTAGCAGAAAACATTTATGCAATCAAATTTATTACTTAAGTGTCTTTGATATTTCAGTAGATAGAAACCACATCCCAAGGACCTCTAAACTGTGGCAACTAGCTGAGTAGATGAAATGGAATTTGAAAGTCAGCTTTCAAATGGGTATCCGCAGAAATACCTTGTTTACAAGATGCAGAATGCAACCTCAAGCCTTCATAATTCATAATAATAATTCATAATAGTTGGAGGATGCTAGAAAACACAGCAGTTCTGCCACGATCCTTGCATTACCGAGGAGCACACAGCTGTGGCCTGCTTGCCTATCAGCTCAGCAGAGACAACCACATCACATCAGTAATGGACACTGTGCTCCTTCCCTCTATTCCTTTCCAGGTGCAATACAAAGGTTGATTTTTATTTTTAGATTTCAAGTGATTCAAGGTTTAAGGTACTGGAAAGAACTGTTCTCTGCTCATACAAAGAGGTACAAATAGAGACATCTGACACATTCCTGTCCTTGAATCTTAAAAGCCGGGAGGCTGGTAGCAGAATTTTCTCAGGGAAGGTACCTTTGTCTGACATTTATATTCAGAAAGCTTCATTGCTCCGCGCGAGATTCTCTGATCACTCATTTCCTGCCACACTTTTGCTCTATGTATTACAGCAGTTAAGGTGCTGTGCTTGCAGGGATGCTTTTATTTTGGTAGTGGTGTTGCAAGTATGGGAAGCATTCGTGTCCCCGCCAAGCATTCAGTTACACCTGTTTTTTGTAATTTTTGTTATTTTTCAGTAAATGCCTGCAGGTTCCGGCTACAGATTTGCATTTCATAAAACAAAGACATTGAGTCAACTGGTTATTTCAGTCCTGCATAAAGTCACTCGGTTTAACTCGTACAACACGATCACTTTCAGAATTTCTACAGCTCATCTTTTCTCTGAAGGTTAATGGAGCACTGACAAGTTCAGATGTACCAGTTACCACATTTTCAATTAAACAACTTTAGAATTGATATTGTAACTCAAAAAAATTACAACTGTAGGTATAACTAAAGGAAATATCTCCCAAACTCAGTTCTGTACAATGATATATTAAGTAAACTTAACCCGAGAAACTGATGTTCTTTTCAACCAGTTCTTTTCAACTAAGCTTATTAACAACAGTGAATAAAACGCAATTCCCTCCCTCACTCTGCAAAAAAGCTTAAGCACATTTACTTTTTATTAGTATTTGCCTGATCAAAACTTCCACAGCTGTATTTACATCCCTCCACCCTGGCTCCCTAACTGCAAGGAAGGGGACCTCAAGCTGGGTCCACTGCAGAAGCTGACCTGAAAGCATTAATGATTACGGCTCTTCCTCCCACCACCCCCAAAATTACGTTTGCACTGAAGGATGCAGAGCAGGGAAACAGCAGCAGCTCGTAACACTGGATCCCCAGAACCCAGAGGTGCACTTACGCGCGCCGTTCTGTCCTCGTATCCTTCATCGGACATTAAGAAGTCACAGACTCCTCTGGTGGGAATACTGGTGTTTTCTGTAATCCATGTGTGCAGATAAACTTCCCCCAACACTCGTTTCATGTGTTCTCGCGTCAAGTGCATTTCTACTGCATCAATTTGTGCCTGGATTTCAAGAAGTTTTTCTTCCATTGGTTCACGGCCTCCCGCGTCACCCGAATGAGGAAGAGAATCATCTGCAGTGTCATCCACGTCCATAGCTTTGCCCGTGTCGCACAGATTCTGCTTGCTGGCTTGTTTAGAAGTTCCTTCATCCTGATCATCTTCAGTGCTGCCCATCCCAGGGGAGTCTGATATCAAGATTTTTGCATCCTCGTGTGAAGGTCTCCACAGGACCTCTGAGGGAGCTTTCTGCATTGACTGGTACAGAATTCTGAGCAGAAATAGCTTAAACCGCCAGAAGTAAGTAGAGCCACAGCTCTCGATCTTTTTATCCAGTGCTTCCTGCAAGAACTGAGGAATATGCTTATCCTTCAAAATTTTCCAGCGCACAAGATCTGTCAGGTCCACTTGCCGGAAAAGATTCTGAACGGATGATTCCAAGAGCTGAGCAGCTGCCTCCTCAAAAGTTTTAAGAGTTACAAACTGCACCTGATAGTTCTTGTTCACAGGGTGAAGACCGTTAGTCATGCCCTCTGTTGTGATAACTGCTAAGTATGCACCACATGGGCTAACAGCTATTCCATGAGTCCTTACAGAGCCAAACACTTCAGACAGCTTAATCAGCTGGTGCTCAAACTTTAAAGCAACGTCTGTAAATATGGGAATCAGCTGCCTTACCTTCCCATCGCTGGAGCAGGTATACACCGTGCCGTTCTGCTTGTCTGCAGTCATAGACACGATTGGCAGAGAGTGAAGTCCTGTAACATGGGAATTGTGGACATTCAAACCTGCTTTGGATATCAACAGGAGACACCAAAACACGTAAGGTCCTCTTGCAGCCACCACTAAGCTACAGCTACATTTCTGGTACGGATGGTAAAGAGGAATACATTTGATACTCTGCACTGGCAACTGGTCCATTTCTTGCCACAAAACTACAGGCTGTCTCAGCGTAAAGTAGCCTTTAACAGCCTTTAGATTGACAGGGAGGATTTTAACAGGTCCAAAAGCACTCCCTACAATGAGTCCACTCATTTTTCGGTTGTTATGTTCATATTCCCACCAAGACAAGACACTCGGAGAACTGATTCCAGACTCTATGGTATTGCAAGAAGTAATTGATTCCTTACCCAAAAACGGCAGCTGAAACTGCCAGACCGCAATGTTACCATTTTCAAAGAGCACTGCTAAGAGCACGCTGCCAACATCCCGGCATTCGTTGTTGTGTTTAACCTGCTGAGTGGTGCAGATCCCGGACCACTCCATGCGCACGGGGGTCTGCATGCTGTGCCGGCGCTGAAATTCAGCAAAGTCACCTAGTTCTGCCCGCGGAGCCTCCACCTTGGAAAGTCTGTAACTGGCTTCATACAAACGCTCCCCGTAAACTTCCGTCAGGTCAACCAAGTGCACCCACTGCAGTCTGTTGAGGTTGGCGTGGATGGTTAATCGATTGTCCATGGTCAACGCTGCAAGCAGGCATCTTCCGTTAGCGTCGCAGCCCAAGGGCGACCAGCTGGAATATTTGAATCCTCGCATAGGTGGCAGGGACTTTCCTTCTGGATTAAATACTCTGTCTAACATAAAAGCTTGACTAACTGTTGGATCCACAGAATTTGCAAACTTTTCCTTACATTCTGCTACTTCCTTTTTTGGACCAACCTGGAAGACAACAAAAAAAGGAGAACTCTTAAACAAGCTGCAGCATGTTATCCAAGGAAGACTTTCCTCGAGTTGATTCCCATTTGCAATAGAGCATCCTCTACTACAACCTATACTAAGGTGTTCCAATGGTTAAATTAATCTCAATGTTAAAGGCTCAAGCTTCACCGTTGGCCTGAAATTGTACAGTTTTGACTTTCAGCGGTTGAATCTTTGTCTACTGGACTGAAAGACTGTTTTTCTACTTGCTTCTTCTCAACTGTGTTCTTCAAGGAACCTATAATAACATTCAAATTGTAAAGCAACAATATTCTAAGTCAACTAAAGTTATTCCATATTCTTGGGGTTGTTTTGGGAAAGAAGCTTCAGATCCACAACAGCATCTTGTTTTCCCCTGCTTTTAAAGCAAGTAACTACAGCGCATCAAATAGTTGAGGCAACTGCCTTAGAGAATGCCTTAACCTCACCATGAGACCCGATGCTCAACGTGTTCACGTTTTCTACATTTAGTTAAAACAAGCAAAAAATGCATTCGGTTCTTGTGCATAAGATTAGAGCTTAAAATGTTAGCACAGATTGTGAGGTAAAGCTTTTAACTTCATTGTCCGTTTTCTCAATGAAGTTGCCCAGGATGCGGTTGGTGAAGCAGTGAAGGTCTTGACGAGGCTGTCATTGCCTTTAAGTACGTGTGTGTGTCAAGGAGGGTCCCCAGACTCCCAGGGGAGCACACGGAGCTCACGCGTCACCTTATGCCAGGGCGACAGGGAGGACGGGAGCTGTCCATGGCTACGGAGCGTTAAACTCATTTATTGTGCCGGGCTGGGGGTGTCACGCTAAGGGCATGAGCCGGGAGGGCGACAGGAGCCTCGCAGCAAGCGGCCTCGCGCCGCTGCCGCCCAAGGCGGCTCCGCTCGCTCCTCACCGGCTACCCCGGCCAGGAGGCAGCGGCCGGCTGGGCCCCGCGGTCCCGGTGCCGGTCCCGGTCGCGGTGCCGGCCTCACCTTGAGGCGGCAGGCGGCGGCGGGCGCGGGCACGGCCGTGCGGTGGATGACCATGTCCTGGGCGCCGCTGTGCACGTCGCTGAGCTGCTCGAGGACGGCGATGCTGCGCGCGGTGCTCACCGACACCCGGTGATCCTCGGACCAGGCGAGCGGCTCGAGGCCGCTGGCGCCGTGCTGCAGCCGCACGGCCGGCTCCCGCCGCAGCGCCGTGAGGCGGAACCCGGCGCTCGGCCCCGCCGCCTCCTCGGCCAGCGCGTCCAGGGGCAGGAGCGGCGG
>VWPW01009971.1:118921-140602 GCA_013389825.1 Crypturellus undulatus
GTCCTGCGCGCGGGCAAGATGGCGGCGGACGGGGAGCTGCTGCTCAACGTGTGCGCGGCGCCGAGCCGGGTAGGGGCGGCCGCGCGGGGGCTGCTCCGGCTCGGCCGCGGCGCGGGGTTGAGGCCGGGGGCGGCTCTGGAAGCGGGGGAGGTCGGGGAGCGACCGGGGGAAGCTGAGGAACGACAGGGGGAGGGAGGCAGCGTGCCCCTCTCGAGCCCTTTTTGGGGCAGAAAAGGGCAAAATGAGGGAGTTGGGGGAACAGGATCCATAGGGAGCGGGGTGTCGCGGAGAGAGGTCGGAAAGGAGCAGCGTTTGGGAGCGAAGTGGTGCCGCGTGGGTGAGAAAAACGGGAGCGGGGCAGGAACGGAGGAGAGCGGGACAGGGTGTGCGGGGTGATGACTTATTGCGGGAGTTTTGCAAATGCCCTGAGAGAAAATCCCCCTGAAAACAGGGATAGAAGAGGAGTTTGGGGAGTAGAAGAAAGTTGCATCGACTTTGTCGCTGTTCCTGGTGGGATATGGGGCAGCAGCCATCTATAAAATGTGATATTAATGCATTCCCTGCTATCTGTTTTGTTAATACTAAAGCAGCCCAAGGCTCCTAAAAGGAAGCTTCAGTCACCACATGGAAACCCACCTTTAAAGCGGAGATGTAAACCTTCAATAAGCTCCTTCAAGAAGTGCGCTACAGAAGCTGACACCGGGGGAAAGGGAAACTCTTCAAAAAAACCTCTTCCCAAGAAGAAGCTGCCTGATGGCCCCAAGGAGAGCCTGAAAAGCAGACCTTTCATTAAGACCTCCAGCTTGTTTAAAAACAATCCTGATGTCCCAGAAATTCACAGGTAATTTAGACAAGTGCGTGAGGGAACCTTTCTTTGCAACAGTCTTGAGTTCTTGCCTTTGCTTGGGCTAACACATTACTTGGGACATGTATTTTCCCTGGTATTTACACAGGCTCTTGTCATGTACTTTGTAATAACATCATTCGTTTTGTTTTATTTTTGGTTTGTTTCTCCGCACCCCCAGAAAAGCAGTGCAGCAAGTGCAAGAAGATGTTTTCACTTCAGATTCTTTCGACGAGCTGGACCTCCATCCACATCTGGTGAGTGCTAGGAAGGCTGCGTGCTGTGGAGGATGCTGGTTAAGGGGGAAATTTATTCCTGTATTCATGGGAACTTCTGCCGACTCAGTAGCATGTGTATATATATGTGTGTATATGTATATACACACACATGCACACAAATATACATACACACGGTGTTTTATGATGTACTAGCAGTGATACAGAAGTATTTTGAGGACATGGGAACTTTTCCATCTAGCTACTCTGGGGTAGTGACCCAGAAGATAACAATCATTCTTCTGTTCTTTGTCTCCATCCTGTACTTTTTTTAAAAAAAAAAAAAAAGTAAAACCAGTGAGAACTTGATAATGAAACTTTTTTATTACTGTTAATTATCTCTTCAGATATCCACAATAACCACTGTCTTGAAGATATGTAGCATGACCAGGTAAGCAAATCCATTTTAAACTTTGATCTTTGCTACCCCTTACTAACAATTATTTATGATTGATTCATTATATGTAATTGGTTCCCGTAGCAATGTAGTTTGCTACTTTCAAATTTTGGAACAAGTCGTTGTCATAGCTAAAGTAGAACTCTGGGAGTACTGGTTCCTAATTTGGTTCCTTGAACATTTTTTTTTTTTTAATCTTTTTTTCATTATTATTATTATCTTCCCATTTACTGATATGTATCTGTAGACTTTTCTTAGAAATCTAGCAGGGATGGATGGCACGGAGTTTGGGGTAAACAGTTTTGAAGCAGTCTTGGTTTGCCAAGACCTTAGGCTTTTATGTGTGTGTTGGACCTGTGCTAACCTGTTTTATTTGTTANGCTGGTTAAGGGGGAAATTTATTCCTGTATTCATGGGAACTTCTGCCGACTCAGTAGCATGTGTATATATATGTGTGTATATGTATATACACACACATGCACACAAATATACATACACACGGTGTTTTATGATGTACTAGCAGTGATACAGAAGTATTTTGAGGACATGGGAACTTTTCCATCTAGCTACTCTGGGGTAGTGACCCAGAAGATAACAATCATTCTTCTCTTCTTTGTCTCCATCCTGTACTTTAAAAAAAAATAAATAAATAAAACCAGTGAGAACTTGATAATGAAACTTTTTTATTACTGTTAATTATCTCTTCAGATATCCACAATAACCACTGTCTTGAAGATATGTAGCATGACCAGGTAAGCAAATCCATTTTAAACTTTGATCTTTGCTGCCCCTTACTAACAATTATTTATGATTGATTCATTGTATGTAATTGGTTCCCATAGGAATGTAGTTTGCTACTTTCAAATTTTGGAACAAGTCATTGTCATAGCTGGAGTAGAACTCTAGGAGTACTGGTGCCTAATTTGGTTCTTTGAACATATTTTTTTTAAATCTTTTTTCATTATTATTATTATCTTCCCATTTACTGATATGTATCTGTAGACTTTTCTTAGAAATCTAGCAGGGATGGATGGCACGGAGTTTGGGGTAAACAGTTTTGAAGCAGTCTTGGTTTGCCAAGACCTTAGGCTTTTATNGTTGTCATAGCTAAAGTAGAACTCTGGGAGTACTGGTTCCTAATTTGGTTCCTTGAACATTTTTTTTTTTTTAATCTTTTTTTCATTATTATTATTATCTTCCCATTTACTGATATGTATCTGTAGACTTTTCTTAGAAATCTAGCAGGGATGGATGGCACGGAGTTTGGGGTAAACAGTTTTGAAGCAGTCTTGGTTTGCCAAGACCTTAGGCTTTTATGTGTGTGTTGGACCTGTGCTAACCTGTTTTATTTGTTATGCAGTGTTCAGAAGCAAACTATTCCTGTGCTGATGCAAGGCAAAGATGCTTTAGTGAGATCTCAGACTGGTTCAGGTAAAGGTGTAACTGCAGTCTCCCTTCCTGGGTCATGTTAAGTTGGATTCCTTCAACAACCAAAACAGCGCGTTCTCAGTACAGCTTATGAAAATGACAGTCAGGAGCCTGGCTTGGGACTGCTGTGACATAGACAGGTGCTGGGCAGACTACTGTAATGATGCAGTGATGGGGCCGAATGCTGATGTGCAGCTTCNAAAGATGCTTTAGTGAGATCTCAGACTGGTTCAGGTAAAGGTGTAACTGCAGTCTCCCTTCCTGGGTCATGTTAAGTTGGATTCCTTCTACAACCAAACATCATGTTCTCAGTACAGCTTATGAAAATGACAGTCAGGAGCCTGGCTTGGGACTGCTGTGACACAGACAGGTGCTGGGCAAACTGCTGTAACGATGCAGTGATGGGGCCAAATGCTGATATGCAGCTCCTGGCCATTGCATATGGGCCTATTCTAGGTCGCTCTGGGGTCCAGTGTTGCTGAGCAGCTCACACTGTTATGATCAAATCTTATTTATTTGCTCTACTGTAAACTATGTCTCATTTCCCCACATTTTTTAATGATGAAAACTTCTCCAATTTTCTCCCTTTTATAAAGGTAAAACTCTTGCCTATGGGATTCCACTTGTACAGTCCTTGCAAGGGGTGAAACCCAAAATACAGGTAGGTGCAAGNGCTGTGACATAGACAGGTGCTGGGCAGACTACTGTAATGATGCAGTGATGGGGCCGAATGCTGATGTGCAGCTTCCAGCCATTGCATATGGGCCTGTTCTAAGGGTTGCTCTGGGGATGCAGATCTAGGGATCCGGTGTCGCTGAGCAGCTCACACTGTTACGAGCAAATCTTATTTATTTGCTCTGCTGTAAACTATGTCTCATTTCCCTGGGTCAGTAGAGCCATTTGGATGAGTGTCAGTGGGATACCACCATCCGTGTTCTTTAATTTCATTCCTTGGTGTTATGGCCTGTGAGATGTCCCTTCTGGAAAAAATCTACTTAATTAGAAAATGTTTCCAAACTGACTTCAGTCAGAATATGATAGGTTGAATGTTACTTTTTAATGCCACTTGATTTGCAGGAGTATTGCACTTTCCACATTTTTTAATGATGAAAACTTCTCCAATTTTCTCCCTTTTATAAAGGTAAAACTCTTGCCTATGGGATTCCACTTGTACAGTCCTTGCAAGGGGTGAAACCCAAAATACAGGTAGGTGCAAGAGAGCTGGACAGATTTGCATTTGATGGTATGATTAATAAAAACAGGTTAAATTACAGCTGTTCTCTTCAGTCATGAGTGTTTCTTGTTACAAGGGTCAAACAGTCTCTCTTTCCCTTTCTTTGTGCATATTGCTAATATGATCCATACTGTTGAGATACAGATTATAAAACAATTATAAGTGTTATATATGCCTCTTCGTGCGGCAAATAAATGCCAGCCTGGACTAGATGGATCTCTATCAGGTGGTTCTCTGGGCCTGAAGAGCACAAACTTGTACTGAAGCTCTACACAATTCCGTTTGTCAGCTACTAGAAATTAGAAGTGGAAATGCTGTGTATATCAGCGCTACCCCATTCTTAGTGGTTCTCTTGTCTTCTCTGCAGCGCAGCGATGGGCCTTATGCACTTGTGTTAGTCCCAACAAGAGAGGTAAGTGGCCCTCTTTCTTTCTGATGTGCTCTGACCCTGAGTTTTTGATCATTGCCCTTGTGTGGAGCGGCTTTGGGTCCCCTGGGGCTGAGGACCATCTTGGGAAATGGTGTCTACCCTTATGATCAGATCTTGTCCTACAGAGTGTTTGCTTTCTGGGTGAATGCGGTCGTTTTTGTTCAGTGCCATAGAGAAGTAAGGAGAAGTCTCTGCATTTTCTCATGCAGTTAGAAATCAATTGTCAAGACTGGGGAAATGCCCTAGCTCAAAGTAAGGAAGGGAGAAACTTGCCTAGCTCATATAGGGGAAGTAAAACTAATGAAATCAACTCAACCAATTTGTGTGTTTATACAAATATTTCGTATTTAAAGCCCTTTTTCAAATCTGTGAGTGCATCCTGAAGATGAGGCTACCAAGAGTAGTTGGTTTCATCACTGAACTCTCTTTGATTTATACTATTTGCAAATGCGAAGGCAATTCCAGAGGAGGATATCAAGCTTTTTTTTAATATATCAAATGATAATAATTTCCATGTGGAGAATGGATTGTAGATACCTACTTTGCAGCGCAATATTTTAAGGGAACTGCAATGCAATATCTCAGCTCAGTTCCAGGAAAGGAGAAAGCTCTGAGGCTATTTGAATTTTTACAGCAGTAAACTCACTGTTTCACTAGGATGCTGCATGAATATTAAGCATGGGGGAAACAGTGCATAAGCTAGTTTAAAAGGCTGCCGTTTAGTACACTTGGGGAGATAATATGTAATTATAGTTTATATTACTTTGACTTAAGTGAAAAGGAATGGTCTCTTCTATGACAAGCAATGGTATTATGTGTAGTCAGAGCATTTAAAATAGGTTTACTGCCTTAAGTGAGCTGTGTTCATAGCCTCATGCTCTATGAATGGGTCAGGATGGTACCATTGTATTTCCCAGTCATCTTTGTCATAGCAGAAAGGTTTTTTTGGGCAGCACGTGAAACCTAAGAGCTGTGTTTCCTCCTGGCTAGGTATTTAGTGCTGCGGGTTGTATACCTGCCATCTCTGTTTTGAAGCCTGGGAAAATAAGAGATTCAGGGATGTGATGGCGCCATGGAGCAAGCGAGGGAATAGTGCAGCCTGCCTGGACTGTCAAACGATTGCTTTAACGTCTGGGCTGCGTTTCCTCCTCGAAGTGCCTCTATTTAGCAAAATCTATGGCTTCAGCTTGTTTCCTTCCTTGTGCATTCACAAAGGCTAGGAGAAGTCTGTGTCATCTGGAAAACAGGCTTGTAGCGCTGAACCAATGGAGAGGTTTTTGAACAGAAGAGAATAAGATAGGAGGCAGTTTCTAAAAGAAAAAATAAAAATGTATTGAAAGTTCCAATGATAAACACAACTGAATTATCTTAGAGTTTTGAGATGGGAAGTGTTAAAATTAGATTTTTGAACCAAAGGGACTTGTATTCCATTAGTAGGCTTTTTTGGAACTCATTTCTCATGTTGATCTTCCATAGCTAGCACTCCAGAGCTTTGAAACCATGCAGAAGCTGCTCAAGGTAAGAATTTCATTCTCTGTTTCCTTCTTGCTTAGTCCTTGAGCTTATTGGATGCTAAGCTAGTTCCTTTAAAGTCAACTGAGAATTTAAGGGAATGTAGCATCTGGCAAGATATATGGTCCTTAAAGATAAATCTGTCTGTCTTTAAGTGCATTTAACTTAATTCCCTTGTGACATATTTTCAACTATTAAATGAACGGTGAAGTAATTAATTATGATACCTTAGACAGTTGCATGTGTTTTCATAAACATAGTGGGTTTTACAATGTTTTGTTTTCAGTGGTAACCGTTATTTAGCTCTGTGTTGTGAATGGAAACGTTCAATAGGACAGTATCATTTTACTGAAACTCTAACACTAGACAGATGGTTTTCAGATAGGGAACAAAACTTGGAAAATTGCTTTGCCAGTTGACTGAGTTGAGAAATTAGAAGGTTTTTTAAAGTGATTCTGTTGTTGCTTTCATTCTGATTGTAGCAGAGTATCTTTGCCCACAACCTGAAGGGATCTAAATAGTTTATCTGGTCCTTATTCCCACCCATCCTCTATTCTTTGAAACAGTAAGGCACTTTCAAGTTGTTTTTGTTTCTGTCCTGGAATTATCAAGTACCATTTTTTTTGAGTCGTACTGGGATTTAAAACACTTCAGTCCTTTTTTCCATAGCAATTTGAAGTCATGATGAGTGGACTTTTGATGTGGAATTTGAATCTTGTAGTACTGGACAATGTTTTTCCATAAGGACCTCAAGCAGCTGAACATAATCTTCAAAGAAGGATGCCTGGATTGGTCCTCTTAGATTTTTCTTTGTTATGTATAGCCTAGAGCAGCCACAGGTCCAGTTTAAGAGATGGTAGTAATCCAAACCAGAAGATTTAGATCACGGTCTGACTGACCTTGGAAGGACTGTGGGAGACCAGGGGATGTGTAATTTTCTTTTGTAATTAGTGAGGGAAAAGGAGGCTATGATGTGAGCTATTCTTGAGACAGTTACACAAACTCCAGCTGAAGAGATTTTATTGTACTGGTCTTACTTGGACATCTTTTGAGACAACTTTCATTAGAGCATTTCTGGTAGCAATGATCTGCTATCTAAAGTCTGTGCAGGCATAAACCTATTTACCTGTCACATGTTTGTACAGCCCTTATAATTTGTGCTCTGCTCTGTCCCACGGTGTTACCCCTTGATAAGGCAGTGGCAATCCTGTGTTTTGATAATCTCCAGTGTAAAAATTAGGGAACACTGGATTCAGTGAAGACTTAAAGTAAATAGCAAGAACTGCCAGTATCTCAGAGCCTGACATTTAATGTGCATGGACATAATGTGTGCTTGTGGTTGTGTGTTCATATCTGTAAACTTTAAAGCTGTTGTTTTTCATGAATCTTGCTTGGCCACAGGAGGATGTTGCTTAAAGGCAAGATGAAGAAATAGTGTTGTAGGTTGTTTTTGAACATTTAGGCTACATGGGAAGAAGAAAAGAAATTATTTTTCAGTTCCAGTTCCACTTATCTTACTGGAAGTGGTGCAAAAATGATTGCATTTCGATCTTCCCAGGGTGGGAAGCAAGTTAGAGGGCTAGAATTAAAGGTACCATTGATATTTAGCTGTGGGTGAGATAGTGCATGTAGACTTTATCTGATAAATCAGACAAAACACACACTGTTCCCAGCCCCGTCAGCTCTGTTTTTGTCAAGAAAAATCAGTTTTGGATTAGAGTGTCTCTTTATTAAGAAGATTACATCGTGGTCTTGGTTTTCTTTTCTGTAGCCATTTACCTGGATTGTGCCTGGAGTGCTAATGGGGGGAGAAAAAAGAAAATCAGAAAAAGCCAGGTAGGAAGCCAACTTTTAAAATTGTATTTTGGATTCCTCTTCTGCTGTACAGCCCTTCCTTTGGAGTGCCTCTCTTCTTGGGTGAGAGGATTGTAACTTTGGCTCAAGCTGTGGTCCCCTGGAACTTGCACAGACACAGCCAGCAGGAAGCCTTCCCTTCCCGCAGTTGGATCTAGTTTTATAATGTTGATGATCCTTCTGAGGAGATGATCCCATGTGTCAGAATTTTTTTTTCTCCTCTGATAAGCACCTGTATTTGCTTACTATGAAGTGCTGTCTATGGTATTTGTTATGGGGAAAATTGCTTTTCTGGAGAAAGGGTTTAATGGAGTTAAGTTTTGGTCTTTTTCCCCTTTCGTAAATCAAATTGTAAGCTAACAATCCAAAGTGGAATTTTCATTTTTTCAATCCATTAACGTACACAAAATAAACTTACTTTTGAGACTAAAAAATATTCAATTAAAAAATCTACCTTGACTGTTTTTGATCTTTTTTTTTAATATTATTGCATCTTTTCACCTTGTCCTTACTGCTGAGTATGCCTCTGTGAATATCAGTGATGATGCAGAATAATATTTAGCTATGCAAGAAATTCCAGTTTTAATTAAAGAGAAAGTATTGCCTCTGCTACTTTCACTATAACCACAATTTCTCCTTTGTATAATTAAGTTCCTTACTCTGAGGAGTTCCTATTATTGATTATCTGAGTATTTTCTTTATTCATTCTGTACCTACAACAGATTACGTAAAGGGATAAATATCCTTATTTCAACTCCTGGTCGCCTGGTTGATCATATCAAGTCCACAGAATGTATTCATTTTCGTCGCACTGAGTGGCTGATTATTGATGAAGCAGACAGGTAACTTCCAAGTTTAAATATGAACAAGAATAACGAAACCCTCCACATGTACATTAGATAATGTATTAAATATTAAAGAGAGAAAGAAAGATCTTAAACCTTTCATCCTCCAGGACATTAGCCTAGCAGCAAATACGGAGAGTTATTAAGAAAAGTTCCTTTTGGACAGGTTATTCTGCAACTTTTTATTGCAGAGATTTTCGCACTGTCTTCTGAAGTATCTGACGGTGGCCAAAGTTGAAAATTGAATATGAAGCTAGACAGACCAGAGGTCTCATCTGCTCTGGTGCTTTCTGTATTTCTAATTAGCTTGTGTAGCCTTAAGACTTTCTTCTCTCTATTCTTTCCAATGCCATTTTTTTTACCAGCTCTTCCATATTTGCAGGATCCTGGACCTGGGCTTTGAGAAGGATATTGCTGTCATACTCAATGCTCTAAATGCTGAGAGAGAAACACGCCAGAATGTCCTGCTCTCAGCCACTCTTACAGAAGGTAACTTAAAGACAGATAGTGTCTCCTTTAGCCTAATAATTCACAGGCAATTGCAAAATGTTTGGTTGAGCCTAGCTGTAGGCTAAAGAACTTTGCAGTAAGTGGGATATTGCTCATTAATTTCATTGGCCTTACAACGCTTGTCTTTTGCTACTGGGATTTCTGTCAGCATATGTTTACACGGTTCTTACAGGTCACATAAATTCCAGTGCAAAGTCACCAAGATGCTGGAGCACATGGTCTTTTTGTCTTAAGATAAAGTGATTCACCACTTCTCACGGGAGTAACCGTAGTTGTTATTTATGTGATTATATCATCACAAATTGTACCCAGGATGCGGCTTCATGAATATTATATTTTCTGTGGTTTAGGAGTAACACGGCTGGCTGATATCAGTTTGAATGATCCCGTCAGCATTTCCATAGCAGATAAAATCCAGGACAGGCTCAAACCTGCCTCACAAGAAGGTAAAGAAGCCATTAGTTCATCAACCTTCATGGACCAGGAAAACTTTGCTGTTCCGGAGAAGCTGAAGCAGTATTTCCTAATGGTCCCCAGCAAACTGAGGCTTGTTACTTTGGCAGCTTTTATCCTTGAGAAGTGCAAGGTGAGACTCTATTTGCATTTATATCACTAAGTGGCTCTTTGTCCTTTCCAGCTCCTGTACCTCTTCCTTTATCAAGGATAGCGTGTATTAGATCTAGGACTTTGAACTGCGTGTACTGTACAGTTAGCCACAAGAGAGCTGAGCTGTTCTTAGGTCTTTCGTGCTGAAGAGCGAGATAGCTTTACCACACACACTCATGCTTCTTTTGTGGGCTTAGCATTTGCTGTCAAACTTCATCATGTATCTCCCTAAAAATTGTGTTTCCAGAAGTGAATCACTTAGATATCATAAGATCAAGGAAGTGGCAAAGGATTGTGGAATCAGTGTTGTGATTTTTCTTTTTTTTTTTTTTTNGAGGATTGTGGAATCAGTGTTGTGTGATTTTCTTTTTTTTTTTTCTTTTTTTTTTTCCTTTCTTGCAGTTTGAAAAACGCAATAAGGTGATTATCTTTTTCTCCAGCTGTGAACAAGTGGAATTCCACTATAAGCTTCTCCTAACAGTCCTTTCAGGAGGTCTAGAATCTGAACCACATGAACGTTCATCTGGCTCTTCTACACACCTTCATTTTCTACGACTGCATGGCAGCATGGAACAAGAAGTAAGCATTACTACGAACTTGAGATATCCTATTTTGTTCCTCAGTCCCTATAATTTATTGTGTGGTTATTCTGAGGAGGAGGGCAGAAGAGAGGACAGAGAGTCATTTCACCTCTAGAGGCCTCACTCTTCCATCTGCTTAGGAGAATAAGGCTATTGGCCCACTTCTGGAGAGAATTTTAGTAGCTGTATCAGAAAAACACAGCTGAAGAAGCAAAAGGTGTTATTTCAGCAGGCTGAGGCAGCCGCTCAGTATTCCCAGTGGGCACACTTAAACCATTTATGTATCCATGCCTCTCTCTCATGCAGTCAAAAAGTGCTTTAAGTACCAGAAAGAACCCCAATACATTGTCACCTAATAAACTGTGGCTCATTGCTAACTGTTTTTTTTTTTTTTTTTTTTTTTTTTTAAGTGTGTCAGTAGGCAGCTCTCTTCCCTGGAGTGGGACAGTAACTCTGGGTTTTAGCAGGATGGGTTTGGATGATTAGCATGGGGTTTATCACAGTAGAGTATCACATAAGCTGTTACTGCAGTGGCTTTTTCGACAGCTGAAGGAACTCCCTTGAAAGTTCATCCCTTGGTCCTGCTCTTGGTCTGTGCTGGAGAGAGTTACTTTTCTGCTCAGAGCTGCACAGCAGAGATGCTAAATGAATGGAGCTCTTCCGATGAAACCAGAGGTGAAGAGCCATTGTTTTTCTCACTCATTCCCATCCTGTGGAGACCAGAAACATGTGCTTCGTTGTCCCTGCGTTCTGGCCTTTCCTCAACCTGCCTGCCTGAGCGAGTGAGCAGGCCTGGGCTGGCCCAACTCTACCCTGACCAGCTGTTAAGGCAACAGAACACCACTAAGTAGCTGGCACCAGGGGAAGGGTTTTGCCTTTTTAGTACCCAGTGTGTAATTAGTGCTTGATGTCTTCAAATTAAGAGCATTAATGGAGCTAAATTGTGGATCCCATATGGTACTGCTGAGCACGGCTGCTGTCATTGTCAACAAGATACAGCGTGCTCTCTTCTTGAATTTTTGTCAGCAGAGGGTTCAGTGTCAGCAAGGCCAAAGTTTTCCTATTTTCTTGAAGAACACATCTAGCTGGAAGTGAAGTGTGTAAGATTTCTCCTATACCATCAGTATAGCAGGCCGTACCCTTACCTCCTAGCCAGAGCTCGAGGAGGAAGGCTGGGAATATGGAGACAAGGATATTTTGGAAGGAGGTGTAGGAGGAATAGGCAGAAAACAGTTATTTTTTGAAGCCTCAGGCTATCTGAGCTATGGAAATGGAGATTATAAATGGAATAAGACTGAGGAGATGTATATGCAGTCGTTTCTCGTAGCTCTTCAGAGGACAAACGTGTGAATGGGTGGTACTGACAAGCATGGAGATCAAATGCTACTCAGGTCTCTCACTACTGGTGCTCAGTTACCCCGTTTAACAGCAAATATTGTTAAGAATTGGATAATCCTTTTCTATTGCTTTTATGAAGAAAAAAAATGCTGCCCAAGAGTTCTGTGGCTGTTGCTGCCTCCTTACCCACCCATGAATGGGGATCTCTGACCAGGCCCTTCTCCCTTCTGCTGTCTCGGTTTGGAGGCTCTTATCCCAGAGTAATTCCCAAGGGTGACCCAGGCACCCCCGAGCATCCACAGGATCTGGTAGATGCATGGGAATCTCGTGGCTGTTTGAGTGCCCCATTGCCTGAGAGGTGACTATACCCCTGTGTGATCAAAATGGACTTATCCCCCAGACTGGACAGATGCCAGTCAAGGGACCACTGTAGACCCAATCTGGGCTTTTATTTGCAAGAAGACTTCAACTGCAGCTCTTGGAGTGAATTCCTTTGCTTTGAAAACTGAACATGATATAACGAATGAGGCGCAGTAATTAAATTATTACATTAGTTAATATGTTTTATGCCTGACTGTAATGTGCACATCTTTTTGCTTTTCTTAATCCTCTAGGAAAGAACTGAGGTGTTCCAGGAATTCCTGAAATCCAAGACTGGCATCTTGCTTTGCACTGTAAGTAACATACAGTCCTTCTGAAGCTACACACTAGTGGGCCTGCCTGATATCTAATGGTAGAACAGAGGAGTTGGCACTGAGCTCTAATTCTAGCTCACCATCTGACCTTGAGAGAAGTCATCTCCTTTTACTCATGTGAAGTAAAGACTGGTGCCGTCTATAGAAACAATTCTATAACCTTTTGCTGTAAGGCACTATATTAAAAAAAAAAAAGTCTACATCCTCTTATATGAGATCCTCTTAGTATTTTGCATGGCCTTATGTCTGGAAAAATCTGCTCATTTGAAGCTGGAACTTTGCCCTCTATGTGCAGTCAATAAAAAGCAATCCTAATTTGTAGTGTGGCCCATAACTGCCAGGTAAGTTGCATGTAATGTGATGTTTCCCATCTTAATGACTACCCCAAGGTTAAAAACAAAAGCCTGCAGGGATGGAAGGGGAGCCCAAGCAAAGGACTCTGTCATTAGAAATACACATGCTTTGCTGCTCTCCATGTTTTGCCCTTCAAGGCTCCTTCAAGGGTGCTGAGGGATAAATTGTCCTCTACTGAAGTTTGCTGGCACCCTTGTGTTGTGGTGGCACCTTCCACGTCTCGTTTCTGACCTGTCGGTGCCACAGCTAGCCTGCTGCAGTGGTGCAGAAGGCTGCACGATTTGCTCTCTAATAGTGGCAGCTGTTGATCTGAAAATGTGTGAATCTTGGCGATTTCTACCCACCGCAAACTTGTAAATTACAGCGATCGGGAGTAATTAGAGCTGAGAAACCCTCTCCAGCTCTGAAATGACTCCTGTTTTTACAGTACATACTCTTAAAGGAAACTAGTTGCCCTTTTTTTTTTTTTTCCTATCTCTCTGAGTGGCAACTTTTATCTTATTTTTTTATGCCCACAGATCAAAATACGATTGACACGTGTGTAGAAGTGTTTGACTTAAAATTGCCAGATGATGTATTGTAGCATCTGTAAAAATGGACTTGTTCCATATTGGTCTTGGCCCTGTGTGTGTACAGCCTTTGCATTTTGACCTTGATCAGACCACTGCGTCTTTGCAGTGCATAACTAACTTATTTTCCTGCTGTATGGAGGTAGACCTTTAGGCTCTCTGGTGAGGTTATTCATTCAATGGTGCAGATGAAGTGTTTTAAAGATAAAATGTTTTGTAAACGCTAGACAGCTTTGTTACCCTTCATGCACATGCTAACAAGAATGGAAAATTTCAGGGATGTGTCTTGTTACTGAAATTTCGGTTTACTGATTTGAGAAAGACTGAGAAGGCTCAGTTTTAGGCAAAGACAAAGCAGAATCATTGTAATGACTGTCTTGTGTTTCACTGCCATATTGGTTCCTGGGTGAAGCAGTTTGAAGGGAAATGCAGCTTCTTCAGGAAAAATCTGCCAGGAAATTGGCAACTGTTGACAGGATATAAAGAAGAATAAACTGAATAAAGCAATCCCAATAGTTGGGATCCCACCTTGAGGCATTTGGGATATGGTTTGGTTTCCTGCCATGCCCCTGACTCCTCCTAAGTGGATGTGGAGTTGTGATGACAGTGCAAGTAGCCACGTGTCAGCTGAGCACTGATATTTTGCTCCTGACCTGTCATAAATGGAAGGTGATGTGAATTATCTTGGATTGCAGTGAAGAGAGTGGTGTAAGATGATGCATTTATCATAACCTGCCTTTCTTGCAATCTAAGCTACTTTGCATTTACTGCAAGGCAGGAATGCAAGTCCACGCAGTTACTGTGGCTCAGCTGGCACGTGGTTAGTGTGTTAAGCACAGTAAGTTCAATGCTTGGGTCCAAAATCTCTCTGTGCTTCATCTCCCTGTCTGCAAAATGGGGAAAGTAGCGCTGTTTTACCTTACAGAGATGTTGGGAGGACAAATACATTGAAACCAGGAGGTGGCCTGTTACCACAGTAATGGGGACCATATGGACACCTTAATATAGAGATACACTTTGCACTAGTCCCACATTACAGGTGCCTCCCCAACGCAGATGTCCAAAGGGCAGCCAGGCACTGTGGTCACCTCCTGCCTCAGAGGGCATTGCTTTTTCTGACATTGTTCTTCGTATCAGCAAAAAAAAAATTGTTTTTGCAGGAAGATGGTTCTGTCCTTTTCACCGTGGAATCGTGTATGTGAATTTGTGCCCACAAAATTTTGAAACCTGGCTCACAAAAGACCAATGCAAATAATGTTACTGTCCTCTCCTTGTCCCTTATGCCATGTTCTCCACCCATCTTTCCGCTCTAGTAAGCAATGGGACCTGCTGTTCCTTTTATTAATTTGCTCTATGTCATATGTATATTAATATATTCCATAAAATATTTTTGCCAAACAAAGTAGGCTGGCAGGCAAGAAAATAAAGAAGGGCCACACATCTCAGAGGGTCTCATCCAGATTTATTTCTCTCTCCTTCAGTGAAGTTCTTTGCAGCTTCCTTTGGGATGTGCCTTTTAAACAAGTTCATCTCTTCCAGGGAGAGAGGAAAGATCATTTGGAGATTGTTTGCTGTTTACTCGGTCACGCTAACTCATCTTGCCAGTTTTCTGGCGGCCCCAGCCAAGAGCTTTCGCCTCTGACAGCTTCTGTGCTCTCTCCTTCCTCCTCTGATTACGCAGCCCAATCTGTCACCCTGCCGACGGGGGTCTCTACCCTGCTGATGGCTTTCCACACTCAGCAGTAATGACTTTTGGCAGGCCGGGAAGGCGCGAGAGCTTCTTCCCCAGCTTGGAGAGCCGTTAGGCCCTCTCTGCCTGTTAGCTAAAGCACTTTGTGAGGTTCTTTGGTAAATAAATGAGTCATTTTAATCCAACTGACAGCCTGGCACCTGAGCAAGCTGCCTTCCATCTGTACTTCTAGGCCACATGTAGGCAGCCAATTGTCAAGCGCAGGGCCTTCAAGACCTCACCATTGAGTGTCTTTCAAAAGCAACTTTAGCAATTTCCTTTGCCCTAATTAGGTTGCACGGGAGGGACTGAGCAAACCAAGGCCCTCACGAAAGTTTTGTGGCCCTGCTGGTTCTGATGTTCTGCAGCAATGGGCCTGGCTTTCTGCGTAGCCTTTTTGCCCTCTATTCCCTTGCCTTGGTTCCTCACCCCTCCATTCCAGGCAATGAGTAAGTTTGGAAATAAGAATTGTTAAGAGCAGAAAGGTCAGCAACAGTGAGGACCCTTGCGTGGGTTTTGCCTTGATATTGGGCCTTTCTGTGGCTCCCAGTTGGGATCAGGTCAGGAACATGGTTAAGGCTCCTGGTTATTGTGTTTGATTAGTGTCTGGATTTTCCTTAAAATTGCACGGATGTAGTTTCTTTCTGTTTGCTCCTGTGAGATAGTGCCTTAATGCTCCTTTCCATTACCCACTGAAAGGAATTGGCAGGGAGTTGTTGAGGGTCATATTCTTGATATCCCTCTCGCTAAGAAATGGTTGTGCAAGGTCATCTGTGGTGAGGGAATGCCATCTACATTGCATTGTAAATGCAATGTAAATGCAGCAAGGATAGTAAATGGAAAATCCATTGGGCTTCTTGGGCATCGTTAGCAGCAGCCACATGCTGTTGTGTGCAGAATAAATGTAGTACTAGGAAAACTGAGTGATTGTTGCTTGAGCTATTTCCTCATAAGATGACCCAAAAGCATCTTCTGAAGATTTGAGAAGCAAAAGCTTATGGGCTTTATCAGCAGAGGAAGGAAAATTAACTGTGACTCTTCATCCTAATTTGGCTTTACTGCTGTCTAGCAGGAACTTTGAGGAGAGGATATGCAGGAGATGCAGGTGGACTGATACTGAGGAATCTTTAAGAGTTTGCAAAACACTCCAATTGCCAGTAAATCCCAAGATATTTCTGAAAGAAGGCCAAAGTAAATCCCAAGAGAATAACTACTGATATATGTCAGTAACAGCAAGTGGAGCTCACGGTTTTGTGAAAACAGCAGTGAACACAAGGCTGATGATGGGATCATGCTGCCTCCTAAAAATGTCGTTCCTGGCTGTTTGTTAGGCTGTCAGTTAACCTTTCAGCTTTTTTATTTGCTTTGGCAAATGTAACTGGGAGAAATCCTGTCTTGTGGCAGTGTTTTATAGCCAGAGGTGTTGGAAAAAAAGGTGTTTTGGAAGTGGGGCAGGGAAAGAACCCGTGATGGCTGAAGAGTTTTGGCTGCCTTGGGGTGACAGAAAGGCTCCTGCACCCTGCTGTGTGCTCCGACCCTGTCCCAAGGTCAGAGTCCTCTCATCAGCCACAGCCTTTCCTAGACCACTAGGTATGAGAAAGCACAGCATAAAGAAAGAGCGAAAGCCCCCAACTATTCAGCATGGAAATGCACAACAGAGCCAAACCAGAGTCAGCATTCCGCACTCCTGTTTGATCGTACTGTAGAGTTTATAAGCTTGTTATCCTGGTAACTGCTGCACATGTTTCCTGAATTCTCTTGATTTATTTTCTCCAACCTCCTTTAAATGGCTTTTTGTGCATCTGTTCATCTGACTCTGGGAACAAGTCGTTTCTTAATGAGCGTGCTGGAGCGAGAGTGTGTATTGTTGCAGAGTGGGCGCTGCGCAACGTGTCTCCTCTTCTGCAGTTGGAGCCACAAAGCAACCTGGCTAGTGCTTATGGGAAGGCCTTTGCTGCCAAAACATCAGCTTCTTAGTCTTTTAACGTGTGTGGGAGTTGCATGAAAACACTTCAGTGGGTGGCTGACACATTTTTAGTACATTAAGCTCCTGCTTTCGTTCTTAATATATTCTATTTTGCAACTAGCTAAAAGATACACGTGTTCCAAAACATTTCCTAACAGAGTTAAATCTGCACACCTGCTCGGTATTGTGTGTGGTGAATGTAAAATCCAAAGAGTGTGTGAGGACATTACTAATGAACAGAAAATCAAGAAGGAGATTGAAACACCTCTGCACGCTTCCTCTCTTCTTTGAGCAGTATTTAAGCTCTCCTTTCTCCTTGAAAGGGTATCTTTTATGAACTGTACTGGCTGTGGGTAACTAGCAGGTCTCACTCACGACCTTCTCCGCGTCGGTAGGTTTTCTCACCTGCTGGCACATCAAATAACACTCCTGGCAGCACCTTCAAACTCTTTTTCTTCAGGATTGAGTTTTGTTTCTCCGAATTAAAGGCAGCTTGGTGCAAATTGAAGGGGTAGCTGAAATCCCATGTTTTTGAGCTCTTCTCCAGCTTTCCACAGTTTCGGCTAAGTTGTTTATTGGCCCTTTCATCACAGGGCTAGCTGACATGCAAGTCTGCTCCTCAACTTCAGGTCCATCACCTGGGAAACAACTAATTAGTTACAGGTGGAGATCAGTGCACATTTGGGTATGCTGCTCAAGGCCTGGGATTCTTCATCATTTGCTTCATAGCTGTTTTTTTTTTCTGCTTTTTACCTCTAGCAGCTCATTTTTAGTTCTTGGGCCCGCTCTGGAGAAAGTTGTGCTCAGAACTAATGTTGCTTTCCCAAGGCTGAACTCGATGATTAGTAGGTGTCTACAAGCAGGTCTCTTCTCCTTAGTGAAACAAATTGAGGAAGCAAAGTTTGCATTACCACTAAGATAGCAGGTTGTCTGCTGTAATGTAAAGGAGCTGTAGCAGAGTGCTCTAATTCAAAAACGCTCTCCTGAAATAGGTATTTTTATATCCTTCAGCCTTTGGCCCATAGTAATAGAAATTATTATTATTATTATGTTAGACTGTTAAAATCCAAGAAGAGGTGTAGCTTTGACAGTATTTTCAAAGCATTATTCCCTCAGTAATTTCCTTATTAATTTTAAAGGATGTTGCAGCACGTGGACTAGACCTGCCTCAAGTTACGTGGATCGTACAGGTGAGTTTTGTGTGTGTCTGTGTAAATACATGGTAAGTATAGGCTTGCTCACACTAAATCCCTTCCCAGTCCACGTCCTCCTTCTGCAGTTGAATTGTCCTTGTTGATGCCTACAGATATGGGAGGCCCGTGGGTTCCTGACTGCAGAACTTAGATTCAAGTTTTTGTTGGGGCATGGTGTGTCTATCGTTTTTGATTTTGACAGTGTTTTCCTCTTCCATAATTCAAGCACAATGAGCTGTGTACACTTTATGCTGACTGGGAGGAAACACCAAATTCTTTCAAGATAGATTTTTGTTGGCCTGGAGCTGGGGTTAGGTTGGGCTGTGAGTACTCAGGAGGACTGAATGGTTCAGATTTCCCTGGGAAGGAAAAAAAAATTACTACTTTGATATTGATAGAATTATTCTTTTAAAAAAAGGGGGGGAATGAAAGGTGGGGAAAAGGATTGAATCAAAGGATTGAACTGTAAAAACAGCAATCTATCATGACCGTAACTTCAAAGAAGCTGCGGGCATGAAGTAGATTTCATTTTTATTTTAAAAAAGAGAAATTTAAATTTAAAAAAAGATAATTGGAAAATTTAGAGGGAAAACTGACTCAGAGATTCTCATGTATCAAGTGATATCAGGCTAAGAAAGAGCAGGGCACAGAGCCTCAACAAAGCAACCTTTTAATTTCTATCTCATCCCTTCAGGTGACAAACTTGATTTTAATTTTGTGCTTAAAAAAAAAAAAAAAGAAAAAATGTAGGAACTAGTTAGTCGGAGAAGGCTGGGGAAGTGAAGTCTTTAATTCCCAGATCTGTATATTAATATAATTTAACCAAAGATATGGTTGCCAGTGTTAGAACGTAGTGCAAATTACCTAAAGCCCTGGGAGACTTCTGTGTGTCCAGAAGGCGAAATCTCAGCTGTCCTGAGAGCTGTGTCCAAGAGCAAGGACCTGCAGGGAGCAATTAGATTGCTCACAGCATCTTACTCACACCTCTAGCCAGTAGAAACTTTGCCAGAGGGCACAGGTATAAACACTAGAGTGGGCTTTGGTTGTTGGTTTTTTTCCAGTTAAACTGCTGAGGGCTCATTTCTAAGCAGTATCTCTGTGCAAAGTTCATTTTTCCAGGAAAGGCAGCAGGGGGGGGAAGTGTAGGAGGAAGGTTAAAGGGAAGGAAATGTCACCCTTGATCGCATCTTGCAAATGGCTGGACATTTTTGATTCCCAGTGAATTAAATGAGGCACCGCTATATTAGCAGGGGCTTTAAACATTTCCATAGTGCCTGATAGTCGTAGATGGGAAGACAACTGCTGCCTGTATCATGTGCTGCCTAAAGAACTTATTCCCCCATCTACCCTAAGTTTCCCTTTCTATCCAATAACAAGCTGTGGTTCGCTTTAATCAAAATAATTTAGTCGACCTCTGGATTTGAATGCGTTGTCTTTTATTTTCTGTTTTTCTTCCCAAAAGCAGAGCAGACAGCTTGGTGCTCTGTGCGGCCATTCCTGGCGGTGTTTTGGGTTGAGGTTTTTGGGGGGTTGTTGTTTTTCCTTTTCTTTTTAAGGGAAGCAAACAGGTTTCTGACGTGCGTGTATAGAAATAAAATGTAAAAGGCAAAGAGAGACACTGAGATGGGGAAACTGTCCTATTATCTGAAAGTCGGCCAATGTGTCACATTCAAATGTCAAAAAACTGCTGTGGCTGAGGGGGTTGAGTGATGGTTACAGGGATGAGTCCAAGGGTTCCTGATAAACAGCCCGCTTCTGCGGGAGGGACGGCATATGGGTTCTGCTAAGATCCCTTTTGTTTCAGATGAGCAGACCAAGTGTCTCGTTTATAATTAACACGCTGCGTTCTGTTAATTCCTCCTTTCCCTTCTCATGTTCCCTTTTTGAAGTATAACGCGCCGGCTTCACCTGCGGAATACATCCACCGGATTGGGAGGACGGCTCGCATTGGCTGTCACGGGAACAGCCTGCTTGTCCTGGCGCCTTCGGAGGCAGAATATGTCAGCTTGCTGGCTTCTCACAAGATTAAGTGAGTCAGAAACGCGAACAAAAGTTTCAGCTCATCCTCGCTAATTAACCTTCCATGGCACTTGCAGCGGGACTGTATCTCGTGCAGGTTTTAATAAGAATTTATTAATTTTTGTGATCCAGGACCAGCCCCAGAATAGCAAAAGGAGAGAAGGGAAGTGTGTGAAAATCATCAGCCTGACAGATTGCGAGCGCGTGTGCGG
Organism: Crypturellus undulatus; assembly: GCA_013389825.1. NCBI lineage: Eukaryota > Metazoa > Chordata > Aves > Tinamiformes > Tinamidae > Crypturellus > Crypturellus undulatus. The sequence continues at coordinate 139,513 of VWPW01009971.1, forward strand.
CGAGGGGCAGAGAGGAGACGGGAGCCGGAGATCCTTTGCACTCCGTTGTTATCTCTGTGGCCCTGGGTTCGAATCATGGCTACGTGGAGATCACAAGTCAAATGAGCCTGTCAAATGCTAACTGGCCATCTGCCTGCAAAGCACCATATTGTCGGAGATTGTGCTCTCTCTTCAGGAGAGATCCGGCGGCGAAATAGCTAGGGAGCTGTGGGTCATATCTGGCAGGTAATTGGCCCAGATTTGCTGTGTAAGTGGCTTGTGACAGGAATAGTAGAAGTTCTTGAACGTGGTCAGTGCTCGATATGGCCCTGGAAGGCACGCAGGGAGGGGGACTCTGCAGATCAGAAGCAAGATGTGCTCCCAAACTAGCTGAGAAAGCCGCTCTGATAGCAGCCCTGGCTAGGATGGGAGTAGAGAGTAAGGAGAGCAAGCCAAGGCAGTAAGCAGCAGCCCAATATGCAGACTACCTATTTGATAGCCAACACACAAGGCAGTTTTAGGCCAGCTCTGCTAGTGCTATGGTCTGTTTTTTTTTTCTTTTTTTTTTTTTTTTTTTTTTTTTAAAAAAAAAAAAAAAGAAACACACACACAAAACCCCAGCATTCTCCTCTAGTCAGAAACACTCTCAGGTCTCAAGGCTCTTCAGCAGCCGCTTGGATTTATGTGCTGCCTCTTGCTCCCTGCATTGCTGCCTCTTGGTATTTCAGAACAACAGCCTAGTAGAGTCCCTTTAGTGTTGTGCTAGTGCTGGTGGAGCCCTGTAAACTCGTGCACAAATTAGTTCCCTTTTATTTCTTGTGTTTGTCGGGTGGAGCTGCTTGGAGTCGAATTTGGTTTTGCATCCTTGAAATAAACAAATGTTGGCAGTAAATACGGGCTTATTCTAGGCTGTGAGCCATTTAGTGGTCTAACAAAGAGCCATCCATCATCCCAGGTAACTATCTATTAAGCAGACACCAGCAAGGCATGGAGGGCTAAGCTGACAGGGCTTTTTTCATGTAACAAACAGCACTGACATTTAAAGGTGAAATCCCACATAATTGTGAATTTTTAACTCTGAATGGAAAGTTCTTTTTTTTTTTTTTTTTTT
>VWPW01009977.1:0-57234 GCA_013389825.1 Crypturellus undulatus
GTTGTTCTTCAGGAAAAATTTGTCTCCCACACAGAATCTAGAAGAGAAAAAGAAATAAACAGTCTAAAGAATAGTAATAGGCTTTTGTAACCGGCTGATTTTATTACAGAAGAACACAGAGCTTGAACTCTTCAGGTGATACTAGAGGTAACACTTCCCTTCAGCTGCCCGTGGGATTCGGAACAAGGGCTTTGGGGGCTGGAGATGACACCTGGGAGCTGAGAGCTCCAGCTCTCCCGGTGCGCTGGAGCCCTGGGAAAGCCGCTCTATTTCCACCCCTCTCCCTTCCCTGCACGGGCCTTGGGGTTTTGTGGTCTATTTTTATGATGCCTCTGAGCACCTGCAGGTGCTGGGAGCACAAAGTTAAGGAATTTATCCCAGCTGACTAGAGGTTTCCAAACTCCGAAAGTGGTAAGTCAAGCAGGCTGTATCACACAGAGTATTTGAAGTTCTTCCCGCTCTCTGTATTTCCACAGACCCTCAGGTGAGGCAGTATTTACACTAATTTATAGGCAAGCACTGGCTATTAAGTCCTTCCTCACCNCCAAACTCCAAAAGTGGGAAGTCAAGCAGGCTGTATCTCACAGAGTATTTGAAGTTCTTCCCGGTCTCTGTATTTCCACAGACCCCTCAGGTGAGGCAGTATTTACACTAATTTATAGGCAAGCACTGGCTATTAAGTCCTTCCTCACCCCCTTGTGTACAGTGCTGAACAATAAATAGAAATTTCCTGATAGCGGGACTCCTAACCTTTATCTTCATTGAGCGAAGGGTAATGTTCGCTATATACCATGTAAATTGTTCTATTTGTATTAAAGTTGACAGAGAGGCTTGTGATATTTAACAATTTTATTTGACCATTAAGGTCAAAAAAGTTCCACATATAATATCAGAGAGGTGTAAATTGAGAGTCAATAGCTTCTTTGCATTCCTTGCTCGCTTCAGAATTAGAAGCTAATCTTTATTTCTTAAGACAACAAATGATGCTCTGCAAGCGCAGTCCAAGGGCCGCTTTGGGTTCAGCACCAGCCAAGGATATGGCACCAAACTCCAGGGCCAGCAACACCTCCCTCCCCGGGTTCCTGAGCCCCAAATGATACCAGGGACCCACGTGACCCTCTCGGGGAGAGGACCCCTTCCCTCAGGAGACCCGGCAGGCCTCTAAACCACCCTGTCCTCTGCTCTGCAGGCAGAGCTTTTGACAGGGACATCAACTCGTTCTTGTCTAAAATTCTTTCTGGATTTGTCATTTAGTACTCCTTATTGTCCTAGATGGACACAATTTTTCTTCATCTGGGCACCTACAAGCAGCTGATGAATCTGCCAAGGCAGTACAGAGGGGACTCAGGACTGCTTTGCACTTGACTTCATTTCACGGGGGACCTTCTGCCTTTGCCTCTCTACAGCATGTGCTTTAGCAGTTCTGAAACTCCACTGTTTTTTGGTATTACAAGTCTAAAAAATCAATCTCATTTTAAACTAACAGCCCTGAAGCCAAAGCTGCACTGCACACGTTTTCCTGAAAGCCCCACCAGTAGGTTCACTCACTACAAACAACAGACACAGCTGCTTGCTTTCTGCTACTTATCATTGCCTTAAGTACAATACGAATCTCAAGGAACAGTGATGCAAAAATTACTCTTGCCACCAGCATAATCAACAGCTCTCTCTAGTCAGATCTGCGTAGGGTCTAGGAGGGACAGGAGAAGCCGGGGCACCCACGTGTGAGTATGAGAGTGGACGGAGACGGGCAGAAAGCGAGACCCCTGCTCATTCCGTATACTGATGAAGTACAAAATTATTAGAGACTCTGCTCTGCTAAGCACAGCACTTGGTCAGTTATTACAAAGAAGTGCAAGCAAGCTGTAAGGAAACTGAATGGAAAAATGTCTTCATGACTAAGTACTTTCAGAGCTGGCTGAAGAGGTGGCGTTTCTATGTCAGAACTGATTTTGGGATCCATCTCTGCAATTCTGACCTTAGGTTTACTGAAACACATTCTGTTTCTCTATTTCCTGCAACACCTCCTTCTCTGGAAGGAAAACCCTCCAAAGCAGTAGTTTCAGCTGTGCCTCCAGGAGGGAACGTCCTGGCTCTGCCAACGCACACAAGCTGCTGAACGCCAACAAAGTCCATGGCAGGGGCATGTTCAGAGCAACAAACGGGATGGGGCAAGCGAGAGGCTTCGCGGGCGGCCGGCGAGAGGCTCTGCCCAGGGCCGCGAGCCGCTAGATGTCAGTGCCGGCTCGCGCAGGAGCCGGCCCTGCGCCTGACAGCCTGATTTATGGGAGTCCCCAGCGGGAGCGGGAGAGTTGTCTACCTGGAGCAAACACCGCCTCTGCGCTCAACGGCGGCGCTCAAGCAAAGCCACTTGAACTACCAGCTGCGGGTCCGAGTGTCCCCCTACGTGCACTGGCACGGGCCAGGTGCCACTCCAGTTACCTGGATGAACTAAGGCCCAGCCAGGGAGAGCCAGGCCATGCAGTTCGGACGCTCTCCTGAGGTTCAGGGGGCGGCCGGGAGGGCGAGCACGCGCTGCGTACTGCAGCGCAGACCGAACGCGCGCGGCGCTGCATGTCCTGCTGCAACCTGTGCTCCAGGGCGAGCCACGCATTTGTAAATCAGGCTTTTAACTTGACTTTTGCAGAATTCGTTTCTCCATCTTCCCATGACTTTCTTCATCTCTGTTCCCTCATGGTATCTCTCATGCCCCCACAAACATGGGCTGGAGCATTGCCTCCTAGCCCCATCTTTGGGACACCCAACCACAGCTCTCAGGATGTGAACTGTATCATGTACACACAGCCCCTGGGCACTTACTGTAGCCTACATAAATAAGCAGCAAGAATAATACACACTTGCAGTCCTGTTTTGAACAAGGATGGATGTATGTATCAAAAAGCAATAATGCACCACGTCTGGCTCAGCGGGCTTTCATTCTGCCTGCAATTACCAACAAATAGGGCGCTGTGAAAATTTTTCACAGCCCTCCCAGATTCAGCTGACTCCAGGTAGCCCCAGGGAAGATGCAGTGCCTGACCCTTTCTTGTGCACTTTGACGTATATTCCTCATCGCACACAGCCCCGCAGAAAGACAGCCACTCTCTCCAAAGTCACAGCACCAGCAACACCCATTAACTGCACAACTAAAGGGGCTCGTTCTTCATGTTGGAAAGGGCTTAACTAGAGTGCATTTCTCCTTCCGCTCCCTCCTGTCTGCTCCTTCTTGGCTGTCCCCATTTCTGAGCCTGTCAGAAAACTGATTTAAGCAAAATAAAGTCAGTTTGCCAGAGACCCTTCCTCCACCGTCAGTGTTCTGCAAATAGGGTAGGTGCTGAAAGGAAGCCAAAGTGGGTTGTTTTATTCAGCAGCAGCTGTGCTGCATATAACAGTGTCCAGATCTGCAACCTCCACCCCGCTGCCCCCAAATCCCACCAGCTCCAAAGGGATTTGCAGTGAGTAAAGGGGCTACAGGTAGTAACATGCACCACACAAGGCTCGCCTTAGAAGCCCACCAGCTCACACTAGGAGGTTGCAAAAACCAGAAAGGTAGCACAGTTCAAACATTTCCCATTTTGTCAGCAAAGGTACAAATTAGTTTGTGTTTGTGTGCACAATAATTGTGTCCTCACCGCTGGTTGCAGAGCTGACAGGCAAAGCAGTCCAAATGGTAAACATTATCTCTGGCCCTCATCACCATCTCAAAGGCAGGGATCAGTTTACTGCAGGCAGCACAATTCCCGGTGGTACCAAAGAGCCTGCCAAAGAAGCACAATCATTAGAAGCCATTTTAATTAAATGGTGGAAGGACTAATTAAGTGTAATTAGCAGTATCAAATACTGTATTGCACCAATAAATAGAAGTTGCAGTCTCCATTTCGCTGACCAACCAGCATGCGGGAACTTGGGATAAAACTGCCTGGTGAGCAGGCTCCAATTGTCAAGATGAAACTTCATTTGGTTTGTGAGCCTAGGGCTAATTTGCTGTCTAATGGAGAAAAGCATTAAACACTTAGACTGCTATTTTGGGGCTCACAGAATTTCAGTCAAAAACCACGCACGGCTCCGCGGTGCTGGGGCAGGCGCTCTCGGCCCCCCTTGCCCCGCTGCTCCTTGCTGGGACCTGCGAGGGAGGCAGGCTCACACCAGGACGCAGACCTGCCCACGCTGCCAGCTCTTACGGGGAAAAGCTCTACTACAGCTCAGGAAGGAGTTACCTTACTTACCCGCTGTCTAAAACGAAAGCGCACAAACTCTCCCGTGAAGAGCAGAAGAGGATTTTGCAAAGCATTTCCGCGAGCAGTCCCTGCTCCGCTGGCCACGCGCCCCTGGGGACGCTAAGCCCCTGCACCCCGGTGCGGGCAGCGCGCTCGGCCGTTCCACGCCAGCTCCCCGGGCCTCGGGGACAGCCCCCGAGCACGGGGAGCTCTGCCATGTTCATCTCAGCGCTCACTATCTGTCTTCCCAGATGTCTGCTGCTGTTACGGCTCCCGCAGGGGGACCGGAGCAAGACGGCAGCATCTCTCCCCGGGCCCCGCTCTCGAGCTCGTCTCTGCAGAGCCATGTGTGCCTGGGGCCGCACGCGCTCCTACATTAAACACAGGAACTGGCCAGGGCACAAATCAACAGGCCAATAAAAACGAGGTTCACCCACGACTGTGGTCAATGCACATATGGTTAGCGCTTTGCTTGGGAGGAGATAAAAATCTTATTTGTGGGACTCTGAGGCTCCAGACGTATCGCTGCTGCTCATCACCAGCGCGGCCTGCGGCAACGCGCCACCGCCTGCAGACGTGGCCGGGTTGCGGCCGCTTCCAGCCGCTGCTTCTGGCTTGGTCCACAACAGGGATGCACCAGGAAAATCTATAACCAATTTCTAAACCTGCAATTTGCCAAGGTAATCAATACTAATTATTATCGGCCAGTAATTGCAACCCAAAACACTTGATAGTGTTACAGAAACCTCCACATAACTCCTCCACCCTCACAGGGCTGCACTAGCAGAGTCAGCTTGGTCCTCAGTTATTTAAAAAAAAAAAAAAAAAAAAGGTTCCCCTCATCCTCATTAGCAGCCGTATCGGTGGCTTCCATTACACCTGTCTGGAAGACTTCAAGAGTTCTTCTAAAGAAACACCAATACATTTTCCCTCAGAAACTTTCTGCAGATCAAACACATGCGTGAGCTACAGTGGCTCAAGACAGCAGTGTTGCAAAGGGAATCCCTAGCATCCTTCCTCCAAGGCTCCATTTGAACAGGCAGAACAACTTCCACGTAGACATGCATTTGCATCGCTAATTTGCCGAGTACCCCCCACGCAGCGCTGGGCAGCCCCTTGCTCCCTGCGAGCTCCGGCCCTGCTCCCGCTCCCGGCGGATGGCACGAGAAGCAGCTGGGGCAGCGGAGGCTCCCGCAGGCCCGTCGGCTGCGCTGGGGACCGGGGCCACGGGCAGTGCCAGGTCTCCCCGGCAGCGCACGGGCCCTGGCGCGGGACCGGCTCACAAACCACAGCCGCTGGCAGACACCCTCTGCCCTCCCCTCTCCACGCTACTGCCCCCCTTCCACCAGCACCGCGTGTCGGCACAGCAAGAACAGGCAGCGTGGCCGCAGTTTGGTCGTTTTCCACAAAGCAAGGCTTACGTTTTCAGAGCACCTTAGTCACAGCAAACTGTGAGCCCAATATAGCAGGCAGGGAAACTGGGAGGTTAATCCTAGATTTGCTCTGTGACCAACACTGCTACAAGCGCAAGTATAAAATATCCATTATTCATTAGCATCACAGTTGTGTGGAGCTCAGTCTAGATTAAACAAAATAAAGGGGCCCCAGACAGCACCATTTGCATTGTTAAGCAGGCGCTTTTCTTCAGCCTTCAAATAGGCGACTTTTCTAAATGGAAATGATGGGGAAATTGGGACAGATGTTCACTTAACTATTTAAACAGTTAGCTTAAGAAACATGAAAAATGTATTTGGCATCACATTCACCTGTCCCCTTTCAGGGGTTTGGGGGTAAAGCAATTGCTAAACAGCTTTGAATGTTTGCATAAGATCTGAAGCTTATGTTCAGTCCAGCTGAAATCATGTTGCCTTCTAATGTCTACATAAATGTAGCTTCCAGCTAGTCAGCACGCTAATCTTTTTCTCTTCTATCAACTTTCACAGTCCTCCATCCCCTCCCTTCCCAACAGATGAACATTTCACACTTCTTCTAGCACTTCCTAATTTTAATCTGCTTTTCAGGGAGTGATTTAGAGCCCTTATATTCAACACAGTTCTAAAAATACGCTGTAACTTGTAGCTCAGTGAACAAAAAACTCCCCCCTTTTTAATCTGCTGGAAGAAAAGCAAAATGAACAGCTTCCTTTGCCTTTGCGTGTGTGTTTTGTTTTTAAATTGCCACCTCTCATACTTACTTACCTGGAGGTTAGATGAGCTGAAACTTTCTGAGGTGGGGAGCTCAGCATTGTTAAAGGAGGGAGGAAAGACAAGAAGTGGGAAGAAAATCTTCTACCAAAACTTCCATCTGGGGTTAAATTTAAAGCAATCCTACACAAACAAACTGATCTGCATTCTGTCCCCCAGACACCTCCATAACAGATGCGATGCTCTCTCACAAATTCACATGAACAAAGTTAGAGAAATCCATCAGAAGATGCCCAGCATCTACTTACCAGCTTGATGCTATTGGCAAAAAAGAAGGTCAAAATATAGAAAGATTTCACTTTGGGGTTGCTTTGCTTCTTATATAAAAATATTTTTCTCATCTCCCTTTTGAAGTTAAAACGCAGCAATTTTTAAGTACAAATTTTCTTTGCTCTTATATAACAGGAAGATCTAGCCAGCTTGTAAATAAGCACAGACTACACAGATTTAAATTTAACACAATTAAACTTTTACCCTGTGGTAGTAATTATGTTTAATGGCTCTTAGCCTGAACTTAACCATGTCTATTGTTGTCAGCCAGTCTAAAAGCAGGAGTTTGTCCAAGGACAATTTTCTATAGTTTACAGGCACACTAAAAACCCAGCTATGCTCTAGTCTGATTGGCCATTGATGTCACTGTGTATAGGAAAAATTAAAGCTAATTGGCGTACGGGAGCAGCAGTGAATACAAATGAAATGATGGGAAGAGAGAGGAGCGCTCTTGGAAGTAGCACGCAACTGCTGGAGGATGCTCTCCGCAGAGCCTTGCCTGGACGGAAGAGCGATCTCCCAGACAGTCATCCGGAACTCAACAGTTTGGACGTCAGCTCCTGGAGTTAACTAGAGGCACAGTAAAGCAGAGGCATCATTCTACAGCTTTGCAGGGAGATGAGAACGGCCAAGGGTCCTTACTATAGGGAAAAGCTCAGGAAACTTCTCATAAAAGGTTGAGCATCTCTTTTTAGTTTTTCCCTTACAACACCATAAATGCAGATTGACTATACTGAGGAACTGGTTACCTATTTCTGTCATCAGTAAAAACAATCTGTTCTATTCATTAGCTACCGGAGGGGGGGAAAGTTTCCTATTTTCTCTGCAGGCCACTATCTGACTAGCTAATATCTTGCAAGAGGAAAGCAGTTTTGCCTCCGCATAACAACTAAAAATTTTGGAGCTCTTGACTTCATAGAAAGAAATAAAAAAGAGGAAATGGGACAAACACATTTAAATAATGAATGGTATAGAATAGATGTGTTAGAAGCTTCAATTAAAAAAAAAACATAAGCACAGCTGATTTAAACAGTTGAAATTAAACAGTTGAATTGAAACTGATAATTCTACAATAAAATAGGCCTTGTCAACACTGAAATGTAAGAATTGAAAGTAGATTAAACACTTATCTAAAGATATGTGTATCTAAGGATAAAAGACATTTGTAGATATCTTATATATATACTTAAATATTCGTCTATATATTTGTGTATCCAGATTATCTGGCTACACAGGTTTTCCAAGAGCTACCGAACCCCTGGTTATACTCCTACTAGAAGATGAGCCTGGGTTTCCCATACACATTCCTTCTTTTTTTCTGCTGCTGCTTTTTCTCTAGATTCATCAAAACATACTCTAGATAAAGACTTGTTTTGTAGGACTGAATTTATTGCCCTAAAAGGTTTTTTCCCTAGGATGTGAAATAACTAGCCTTCTAGTGCAGCAGACTCTTAACAACTTGCAATCAATATTTTTCCCCAAAAAACACATATCCAAGGAAATCAGAATAAGAAATACGCTGAGATATGTCTGATTGACGAAAGCACTGAATATGCCAATAACTGCACAAAAAGCCTGAGCATCACTTAAAGAGATAAAAAGAGTAAACACAAGAGCAACTCGAGGCTCAAAGGTCCCAATTTCCTTGTAATCAGCCTTTGTGTAATATTCAAAGAAGTCATTTGTTTCTCCTTGCTTCTGCAAAAAAGGCAAAGAAGTCAGATACAGATATTGCATTAGCCATAGGCATTTTGACATGGTAAATGTATTAGTTGGTGCACCCTTCTTTGCAGGATAACACTGTAAGCGCTGCAGTGGAAAGTCATGTCAGTCGAAGGAAGGGAAATTCATTTTGATACTAATGAAGTTGGTCAAGTTGTCCTTTCGTGGTGCCTTCAAGCTCAGTCTCGAAGAATTTACATCTTGCATGCCAAAGGGGTTGTCATTCATGGATAGCTAAACAGGAGGAGCTGAACCAGTGCAGTATAAAAAACCCTCCGGTTGGGTGACCACACTGGCTCGCAGATTACTGGGCATAAACTTCAAGGTTGCTCAAGGATGTCTGTCTTCAGCTGGGGAACTCCCTTGAATGTTCACTTATTTGTCTCCTTTGGTCTCCCCCTCTGTATCTTGGGGATATTTCCAGTTGGTGCTGGGACTCTGACAAAAGATGGAAGTGCTTGTCTTCTTCCCCTGCCATAGCCTTCCTATGGCAAAACTGATGCCGCTGACATTAAAACCCATCTTGGCTGCCTCAGCCAGTGCTGAACACACACAGAGCAATGTTCTCTTAGGGGAGTTTAAAAACAGCTGTCAGAAAACTGCCAGTTTAAAGTGCTAGAGGCATGCTAGTACATCAAAGCCCGGAAGAATTACTCCCCACAAGCTTTCCTCCTCATTGGGAGATTATGGAGGAAAAGAAAAAGAAAAAAAGAAAAAAGGCATGGAACCAACTAAGTATGGTTTGTTTATCCTGGAAAGCTTGGGCTGTGGGAAACTCCTGGACCAGCTACTACAGAAAAAAAGGGTCGTGCTTTAGCAGCACAAAACACAACAATGCTGCCAAGACACAGTGTATTTTGAGCCTAATTAATCCTCCTTAATCTGTATAGATACCAAACGCAGAAGTAGGGGTAACCTATGCAGCATGTAAGATTCTCTGCTGCGATGCAAGAAGGAGTATTTCAATTTAGGAACATTTTAGCTTCTGGCAGACATCATTTGGTCAGTCACACTGCATTTATAACTCTTCTCCTTACAAGAAAAGAGCATTTCTGTGCATAAACACAACAAATATATCCCTTGAAAAGCAGATCACTGCCTTATTGTGGAAAAAACAAAATATGCTCTTCCCCACTTCAAACGTCTTTCAGTTTCTGCTCTCTGAAGCTACATTAAGGACTATTATTGATGTTTCTCATAGTTCAGCTTAAATTTTGCTAGTTTCAGTAAATCCTCCTCAATTTCAGAAGACTTGTGCTTAAATGTGCAACTCAGTTTGACTGGTTCATTTCTTTCTTTACTGAAGGCAGAAATCCACTAAAAACAAGACATTTGACTGCATTCTTCTGCATCAGAGAGAAGATCCTTCCACATCTTGGTACGAGTACTTTTCATATTCCACAAAAATAATAAATGCTGCACGCTTGCTGGATACAGGATGCTTCATCTAAAGGGACCCCAAAGCAATCCACTAACAACTTAAATTCGCTATCTGAAACTGCCAGAGACACTCAGAGCAGAACAAAAAACAATATCCAAAACCTAGAAACCACAGTAATTGCAATCTGATCTACCTGGATGAGGAACTGCCTGCTGTGCAGATCAGCGAGGACGGAGTTGGAGCTTCCACTCTATCCGGAGTGCTCTGGGGCTGGCAGTCCCGCCGGGACGTCTCCGTGCCCTGGGACAGGCATGCAGCCTTGCAGAGGTGTTGCCTGTCTGTTGGGGGCCACGCTCAGCTTGCAGTACGATCAAAAACACGTTGAAATTTATTGAAAGGATTTTCCATCAAGTCCACTGAGAACAGTATCAGGCCTTTCCAGAAAGTCTTTCAATCCTACTAATTTGACTTTTTTTTTTTTTTTCCAGGCAGGTTTTTGGGGGTTTCTTTGAAGTCTAATTAAGATTCCAACCATTTCAAGTATCCGCTTCCCCCTCAAAATCTCCCGAGCTCTAGCAGTGCATCACATATGCAGAAGTGACGGTTCTGTTTCGGTGCAAGTGAGTCTGACTTGCCTTTGCTTGAGTGAGGGTACCAAGCCTCCAGAGTAGGGCGGAAAGAAAAAAAATCTTTCTTGTTCTTCATCAGCACATCACTCTGCAATTCAAGTGGTCAGTCCCTGCTGGAAAAGCCTCATATGACACCCAAGCAGCCGTAGTGAGCTTCGTGACTGTTTAATCACGGCTCTGAATAAACATGGAATTGCTGTTTTAGGGTCTGAGGAATTTTCAGAGCAGCATCTTGAGGTCCTCTATCCCACAAGCACTTTGTTCAATAGCATTTGCTAATCAAAAATAATTAGAGGTACAAATGCTGGAGCTCTGATTATGAAACAAAGTGTAAATCTATTTGCTTAGACAAAATGTATCGAAAGATACATCTAGACACAGCTGGCAACTGAGGTGATACAGCAAGGATAACAACTCAAGATCCAATTTCATCTTTCATGATTAAAAAATGAGCAAGAAAGTGTTTTATGAAATGTGAAGGTTAACAAATGTTCCTTCACAAGCAATGATGACAGTTTATCTTTTGAAACAAATGATTTGGCTATGGTCTGCTGGCAGCTCCTGAAATACGCTTGAAAAATTTCTTCTAAAAGCCCACTGAGGAGGAGCAGACGCAGCAGGGCGCCCAGCGCCCGATCCAACAGAGCGGCCAGCTCGGCACCGCTGGTCCCCGTCCTCCGCAGGTGACCAAGTCAAGCCGGGTCCCCAGGCGCTGTGCTGGCCACCCAGCAAGGGCCGCACCTGAACATCCAAAACCTTTAAGGCTTCCTTTCAGATACAGTGTTAATAAAATACTTGTCACTAGTCTTATTCAAGGACCTGCATAGAAATTGGCCGACAATTAATTCTTTTCTTTCTCCTCCGAATAAAGTACTCGCTTCCGGTGCATGTGCTGTGTCAAATATGAAAGCACATTTATGGGACTGGATTCTGCTAAAATATGGTAAAGAGAACAAGTATCAAAACTAACAGTAAAGATCAAGAGAGAAGTATTCATTGTGGAACACGAGAAGATGTTTTAAGGTAAAAAAAAAAAATGCTCAATAGTTTTGTAAAATAATGGACTCCATAGCACTTTATCGGTTCCTATTCTATGATGCTAGAAGAGGTACTTAGCAGCAAGAAAACAGAAGGCGAGGATGTAGCAGAACCCCCCAAAAGCATACAAACATAAATTTCTCAGCAAGAACTTGAAATATCACAGCTATAAAGCTGTCTAAACAGCTCAATGCCTCTTAGCAACTGTGTTACCAAACTAGTGTTATTGCCTCCTGCCCCATCTGAGCCACTGGAGCTCTCTGGGATACAATGGGTATGCTGTGCCGGCCTGCAAAAAGAGCTAGGACATGTTTGCAGGGGTCAAAGTAGCTATAACAGATTAAATTAAGAAGAAGTGGAAATAAGCAGGAAGTACAAAAAAAAAAAAAAACAAAAAAAANTAGGAAGTACAAAAAAAAAAACCAAAAAAAACACCCCGGAAATTAGTTGGCAATGTAATGATTCTCTCCACAGCCAGCGTCCGAGGCACGTAAGACTTGCCAGAGATACAGAGGAGATGATTCTGCAGCCCACTGACGTGCTCCGCACCTCTAGTGGCACACACAAACTACTGTTTCTCCTCACAATATCTGAAATTTCTTTAGCACGGAGACTGCCTGAGCCAGTTTTAGGAGGCTAAACAAGCTTCTGTTTCGCAATTCAAGAAGGCTACACCAATAGCAGCAGGTTGCCCCCTTGGATAACCAGGGTTATTCAGCCCGATGAGCGGAGGCAGAGGAGTGGAGGACCCCTTTGAGGCACAGGAGAAGTTTGCTCCAGAGAGCACATGGCTCTTGCTGCAACAGAAGCTGCACAGACCTGGTCCAAAAGCAGCCCCTGCGGCTGCCTCCCACGTTTCAGGCCACCCTTGCTCTCCCTTCCCAACGGCTGGATCTGCATCTCCTGGCTGCCCTCCCACTGCCAGCACAGTCTGCAGCCTCACAGCAGCCCTGACAAGATAAACCAAAGAAGAAACAAGATGCTCCACAACTACGGTGATAAGCAGGTCCTTGTAAGCGTATCAGCACTGCTACACTCTCCTTTGGCTACTCCGATTTGATGCTCTGCGTTATTTTTGGTATGAAAGTAGAACAAACCAAAATCAATACAGTGCTCATTAAATGAAGGAAATACTATGTAGCTCATAGGTCTCAAAAACAAACATAAATGGGAATCACTGCCCACCAGACAAATTTCTAGTAGGGTTCTGCAACACTGAATATCTTTCTTTCAGGTCAAATTAAAAAAAAAAAAAATGCCAAAAGACTGTTTAGCAAGTGGGCACGAATGACGGTCTGGAAGAATGATAAATAAGGACGAGGAGGGTGACTGATGGGGAGAGCTGGATCACTTGGCAAGCTGGGTGTAAACAAGCAATGTGTTTTAATACAGCCAAGTGTAAAGAAAGAATCTCAAAACAAATGTGGCGTATAGTTTCTGGAAGGAAGACTAATGCTGAAAGTAGCTCTCCTGAAAGGTACTGGGGGTTCCTGTGACTAGTGGCTAATAAATCCTCACTGAGGTATCATGATAAAAAGAATTAGTATGACCCCTAAACAAGCGAAATGCTTTGGAACAGTTATGTTCCTTGTTGGCACGTCAGAATTACACCTGCAATACAGGAAGAGTACAGCCAAACTGAAGGAGGGACAGTGAAGAACCAAAATGACAGCGAGGTTTAGGCATCTGCATGTGTTATGGGGCCTTCTGGATCTCTTCTCTCTGCAGCCCTCCTACCTTTACCTTGGCCTCTCCTCACCACTGTTTGGAGATGCACCCCTGCTCCCTGCAGTGCTATCCCTGTTCCCTGCCCTGTGGAACCTGCGTGGAGACGTTTCCCATGTGTCCTTGGGAATTTCAGCTCCGCCAGGAGCGAGCTCCAGGGAGGCAGCGGCTCTGGGACACTGGCTGCCGAAAGGAAAGGGGCCCCTCCAATACCACAGCTAACAGACTTACTGATTCTTCCTGGCTCAAGGCTCATTCTCTCATTTTCTGAGAGAGAAAATTGTTAAGGTTTTACTAAAAAAAAATCTTACTATGACTTTTCAGGAAGACATTCTAAACTGAAACATAGGAAGCATCTGAGTATTGACACCAATGCAGCTGGCTTTTCAATACCACAAGGTTAGCTGGCTTTTTACCTCCTTATCTTAAAACAGCGTATTGTATTTGTTTTGCTTCAGATGTATTTGCTGGTCGAGGCTGAACAGGAAATGCTATCAGTGCTTTATGAAAAAAAGGAGAAACATACACATTAGCTGGAAATCAAGTACATTCTTTCAGAGGAAAAACAAAAGAAAAATGTGAGAGTGTTTTGTAGTGTGGCCCTCATAAGAATGTTTGTATTAGGGCTGCTGTTTATTACAATTCATTTGTATCATCTAGGATACCTTTGTACAAGCCCCCCATATACACCAGCCAAAAAATCCAAGCGCTGCTATTTATTATAGACTCACACTTGACAGGATAGTTCTAAATTAAGGGTTGTTTATGAGCTCTGTAGACTTTCTCATGAGGGAAAATAGAAGTTAATCTATAATTTTGGATTGTTTTTTTCTGTGTGTTACACTCTGAGACTTACAGAATGTAAGCGTTGGAAGTCTAAGAGCTTCCACTGAAAAAGAAAAGTCATTGTGAAGAGCATAACATTAGAGATAAGTGGGAAAACTTCATAATCTTGTCCTAATTTTTCTCAGGAAACATTTCTTGCTTTTTTGTTTTATAACAATACAAAATTAAGTCATGCCCTTCTCCTGTATGTTGACCTAAAAACAGCATGCTACTTCACTGTAGCCAAAATACTTGAACTGCAAACAAAAAGCCATCCTTAGAAAGAGGGAGAAACTCCAGCCCCTTTTAAGCCAAGGAAACCATGCACAACTACACATTTCCATAGAAGTTTAGAAAGGTAAACAGTTGGCAGCAAACTGAGGCTTATAGAAAGAGCCCGCACTCCGCTCCTCTGTTTACCTCAGGTAATCTCTGCGGCAAAGAATGAGATTCGCTTTTGTGTAAAGAGTTGATCCGACCTCTCCAAGACGACAGTCGCAGCAGGCGCACTTTAGACAGTCTTCATGCCAGTACTTATCGAGAGCCTTCAGAAGGTACCGGTCCTTGATCTTCCGGTTGCAGCCAGCACAGCCCTTCTGCTTCCCTTTGGGTTGTACAGATAACATCGGCACACCTACAACACAAACAAACCATGGACGTTAGAAGATACAGGTTAAATAGATTCGCTGCTTTTCTGGGCAGCATTCAGTGATGTGCAAGCAAATGCTGCTGCTGGTTTCATTATGAGGAGTTCACACTGCAAGAAGTTGCTGGTCAAAGGAACTTCGGTTCCATTTGCTGTCCAGGGCAAGCTGTCGCTTGCAAGAATGGGACATTCCCTTCCTAGGGGTAGAGCTGACAAAAAAACACTACAGTTTTCTTTTTAATTAACATCCTGCAGTAGAATAAAGTGGTTACAATTTCAAAATTCGCTTTTTCCCTCATTAACAGTAGCTTTGTGTTGGTCGCTACTGCTACAGGCAATTACGAAGATCAGAAGGGCAACCACCGCCTGTACCCACCCCCATCCAAATTAGCTGGATCAAGCTGGACGGGGAAGAGAAGAGCAGGGTGCTTAAGATCAACTATGGCACTTTCTTCCTCTTGTAAACAGCACTGATCACAGAGGCCTCAGTGAAAGCCAGAGCAGCCCATGGCCTGCTCTAAATTAAATGCTATTCAAAAGCCCTCAAGGACTGCTTGAAAATGACCCAGCCAGCACCTCTCTACCTCTAGTGAAGCCATACTGCTTAAGAGCCAATGAAGCTCTTGTGCTCCTCTTTGTGCCACTGGAAAAGGTACTAAAAAGCTGTTTTTTTCCGCTCTGGAAATTCTGCTGGGACTGCAAAGCAAGGGGTAAGACGTGGTCACAAGGTGTTCAAGTTACCAGGCTCAGGGGACACCTTGCTGTGGCTGCCTTCTTCACTTGGGCTGTCTTCACACTGCTGGCTCCAGCTTTTTCCTCTCATCTGAACAGCTAGCGCCCCCGTGCCCAACACAGGCTGGTGAGCATGAAACCCATCTCCCTTCTCGGTTTCAAAGGGAGGAAGAGAAGGATTTCATGCAACTTATGGACAAAAGGAGAAAAAAACCCTCAAGGACTGTATTGTGGAAGAGAAAGGGGAAAACCGATGATGGGGAAGAAACAAACTTTCTGAGAGGCCAGGATTACATTTTCTCCAGAGCCTGGATTATATTTTGTTACTGATTATTTTCATGGTGCCAATCACTAAAAGTGACAGCAATGGGCCTTTAATGAGCATGCAGTAGGGGCTTAACCCATGCGGCGATGATGAGGGGGCACTCTGCCTACTGTAGCAGGTGTCACCGGATATATGCTCTTATACAAAGTTAAGCCACCATTTCTGTAGAAAGCCAGATGTCCCAGAAAGCAGCAGCTTTATAATGGAATTATTAACAGCCCCTTAACCAGAGTGGAACTAGTTAGTGCCACTGTAATATGTGACATTTGCTGCTTTCCTTAAAAGCAAGGGTGACCCAAGGGTGGCTAATGTTCAGCACATGTAAAACCCACCACTCTTAGAGTAATAATTGCTTTGTCAGAGCTGCAAGCAGACGACAATAGCACTTAAGACACTTCTACACAAACAGTGAGGTATTGATCCATTTGTTATCAAAGTGGTCTCAGCAGCACGGAGACAGGTCAAGTAACATTCAAAAACTCTCAAGGCTTAAAGAGCCCTCCTGCTCTTTGCTGCGGCACACTCTAAATCCACTTGCAAAGTCGATACTAGCAAACTTTTGACACCAGGGACAAACGTGCAATAATTAAGTGATAACTTAAATCTGCATTCAACTGCCACATACACAACCCGCAAGGCCACTCATTCCGGTTCTGCCAGCGTTCCTGAGAGCATCCGAGAAATTATGCACAGATGTCCAAAGAGAAACAGCCATACATTTGGACAGAGGGAAAAGACAAGGAAATTTGTGAAGCATAACATGCTGCAGATGCTCGAGGTCAAATTACAGAAGCACTCCTTGTGAGAGTTTCTTGCAAGAATGAGGGAAGTGGCCGTGCCGTTCTGGGTGCAGGGCACTTCTAACAGAGCGCATTTTAAGAGCAAAGTGAAGCTTCATTTTGTGTGTCATTTTTCTTCAGGTAACTTAAGATCTTCATGAGGTGTTCTCTCAAATTCCACACCAGGAAATTAACACTTCGGGGTAGGAGGCCGCCATGTTCTAAGACAGGGAATGGTGCATATACACGTTTGCACATAAGGACAGTGTAAGATTAGTAGCAGTGGTGAAAGGATGTAGTTTGCACCTAGGGGAACTAAGAACTCAGTGTGAGAATTACTCTTTAATGTAGGAGCCCTAGACACCAGGGAGTCAAGCTCTCCCTCCTCCCCAAAAGGCTTCCTCAGTACGAGCTCTCTACCCTTAGAGGTTCTATGGGGCTTGCTCTGCATGGTCTTGTGCTGCAATTCTTTTTGCAATGTTCATTTTACAAATTTGTCTAAGATTCACTGTTTAGTCATTTGTATGTTTAAATATGTCAGTATTTATACATTTAAATTAAAAAAATGGTCAAGCAATTATCTTTTGTCTGAGAAATACCTCTCTCAAATTTACAGCACAATGCTCTTTTTTTTTTACAATTTATCTTGAACAGAGTATTTTGAATTTCTAATTCTTTCCCAATTCTTTTCTACCTTCTGATTCCCTACCTGTAATTACAACAAAATTAGGAAAGTTTTAAATGTCACCGAGTTTATTCTGAAAAATACATATGCATAGGTAGTGGGTACATCTGGGTCAGAATTAAACATACCAGAGTAAGGTTTAAACACATCAAATCCAAAGTCAATTTTCTTCTGCATAGTACTTCTCTCATTATAGACAAAGCAACATTTCCATGCCGTTGAACCCCTACACATGCACTCCAGCAATTTATGTGCTTTTTTTCCCCCAAAAAAAATTCCAAGTGGGACCATGAAGCAGATGACTGACCAGAAACTTAACTTGACGATGCTGCATCTGGAGATGCTGCAAACTCCAAAATGTGGGTCCTAGACAAACAGGACCAGTTAAACTCAACCAGAAGCTGTTCCCCTGGCCCAGAGGGACACGGCCACGGGAAGGCAGCATGGTCAAGCTCCAAGTGCTGGAGCAGCAACGGAGGACGGCGCTGGGGAGGCAGCTGGCCGGGTGAAGGCGGGCGGGCGGGCAGGCTGCAAGGGCCTTGGCCACAGCACCGGGTCACCCCTTCCCGGCGGCTCTGGCGCTGGCCGGGCCGGCAGCTCTCGCTCCGGCCGTGGCCTTGGCGCCCTGCCCGACGCCAGCGTCAGTTCCCTGCCTCTGCAAGCACAGCACGGTCTTAGGAGAGGCTTCTGCGAGTGACAGGAATCTAACACTTTGATTTTCTTCTAATAACTAGCAAAGGAACAGATATATATATATATATTTAAACAGTACCTTAAGCAAGGAAAAAAGCTATGTATTTGGTCAGCGTTCAGCAGGGGGCTTTCTAATGAAAAAGGTACCATTTCAGAGATCATATGATGTTCAAAGCCGCTATTCCCTCTCAGATAATAACGAGCAAGGTCAGCTTCTGCTGGTCAGGTTCAGTGTTTTGAAATTGCGTTTATTTTGGGCTGTGAGGCTTCCGACATCGCAGCCAGCCAACGCGAGCGGCACGCTCACACTACTACAGAAAGTTGCAGCTGCAATTAGCTGCTGAGCTGGCACAGCAGGCAAGGCGTGAAACTAAATTTCCAGAACTGTCAAGCCTGATCAGCGAGGGTGCCTCGCATGCCTGCCATGTCATTCCCAAGCATCAAGAAAGCAGCATTTCAAAAGCGGAGCCCCTTTTGCAGGCTCGCAGGGAGAGGGCCCAGGCAACGCCAAGCCCCTCTTCCCTCCTCTCCCGCCTCACGTGGTGCCTCGGCGGGGGCTGCCACGGAACCGGCTCATTCAGACCCATTGCAGGCGCTCCACGGGAGCAGGGACGAGCACAAGAAAAGCACCTTTGCTGAGCTACAGAAACCGGCAATCGAACGCTCGAGGGCTTACGTGTGTGTTCACAAGGGGAACTCGGGCTGATTACCTAATTCTGAAGGAAACATCCAGCTCCGGTCTACTCTCCTGTTGCTACCATCCACTGCTACCCTTCTCACCTGCAGAAGTCAGAGCTCATAGCATGCCAGGGTGCTCAACAGTAGATGAGGCCTTTCTATTTTTGGCTACCTTTTTGGCTCTCTTCTTTGCCCTTTACAACTTAATAGACTTGCTGCTGGTAAATACAAAACAAAACCTGTTTTGAGTGCTGCAAGCTCCAACACACATTAAAAAATTATAGACACCACCTCTGGCCATACTGAAATTTATGACTGTGCCTAAAAAGGCTGTTACTGTAGTGGGTAATCTAAACTTTACCTCTATTCACAGTCAGAGGAACCGGATTTAATCAGTCTGTATCTTCTCAGTCAGGGTCTTTCTGTAAAATTATTCTGTTGGCTTTATAATGCAAGTGTCCACTAAGAACAGCCCTCAGTTCTTCCGAGCCCTTTTAGCGGTATTTCCAATCACACAGCAATCAGCTGCTGCTCCTCTAAGGGCACTGCTCATAAAGCCTCATTTCCAGGAGAGCCTCGAAACTTTTCATAAATGGTAGACCTTTTAAATAACAGTTATCTGCAGCGGTCCTACGGCGCACGTCTCCACAGCACTCTGGTCTGCAAGAGCACTGTTGCTCCCCTCTGAAAGCACAGCAGTTTACCACCGAATTTCTTTAATGCAACTCTAAAGGTTAATTGGTCTGAAAGAGTTATGTGGGACTGCTGGCTAATGATACATGCCCCGAGGCTTTGCAGCTCGCCTGGATTTTACACAGTCAAGCCCAGAGCACAAAGCGCAGGTGACGCCGCCGCGGCCCTGCAGACCCCGGCCGCGCGGCGGCGGCGGCGCGGGACATCCCACCTGCCTTGCGAGCCCTGGTCATCGGGGCTCCGCATTCCCACTGCCCAGAGCGGAGCACAAGCCTCGTGAGCGAAGCACAGGCCTGATGAGGAGCGCGGGAGCGCCCGGCGCGCGGGGAGGAGGGGGGAACGTCCTCCCACGCTCCCCAAGGAATCTGGCCAAAATCTTCAATTTGCCATTTATGACAGCTAATTAGTTATTCTATTCAAAATCTTTGCTTTAAATAAAAGAACTAATTATACACAAAGGTCAGTCCCCCACCTCCTGTGAAGCACACATAATTGGCTTATTTCCCCAACACCCTGTGTATGTTTTACACAATGCTTGCAGGCAGATGGCTTTAACTCTTTCCCTCTGCATTTCTGTTAAAATAAAACAAAACAAAAAACTTCTTCTCAGATTAGCAGCTCCTAGCATGAAAGCTTGCTCAACAACAAAGGTGAAAACTATGGGAAAAAAATACCCACACCCAGAAAGGTTCTTGACATGAGTAATGCTTCCCATCCATTTGTGCAGCATCCTGCACACAGCAGCACTGGAATTAGGTTTTTATTCTCTACCACAAACTCTTGCTTGAACAGTGGCTCTCGGACTCTGTTAGCACATTCCGAAGAACCCATCCTCTGAAGGCCACAATTTTACAGGTTCCTGGGCTCANCTAATGATACATGCCCCGAGGCTTTGCAGCTCGCCTGGATTTTACACAGTCAAGCCCAGAGCACAAAGCGCAGGTGACACCGCCGCGGCCCTGCAGACCCTGGCCCCGCGGCGGCGCGGGACGTCCCACCTGCCTTGCGAGCCCTGGTCGTGGCGGCTCCGCATTCCCGCTGCCCAGAGCGGAGCACAAGCCTCACGAGCGGAGCACAGGCCTCATGAGGAGCGCGGGAGCGCCTGGCGCGCGGGGAGGAGGGGGAACGTCCTCCCACGCTCCCCAAGGAATCTGGCCAAAATCTTCAATTTGCCATTTATGACAGCTAATTAGTTATTCTATTCAAAATCTTTGCTTTAAATAAAAGAACTAATTATACACAAAGGTCAGTCCCCCACCTCCTGTGAAGCACACATAATTGGCTTATTTCCTCAACACCCTGTGTATGTTTTACACAATGCTTGCAGGCAGTTGGCTTTAACTCTTTCCCTCTGCATTTCTGTTAAAATAAAACAAAACAAAAAACTTCTTCTCAGATTAGCAGCTCCTAGCATGAAAGCTTGCTCAACAACAAAGGTGAAAACTATGGGAAAAAAATACCCACACCCAGAAAGGTTCTTGACATGAGTAATGCTTCCCATCCATTTGTGCAGCATCCTGCACACAGCAGCACTGGAATTAGGTTTTTATTCTCTACCACAAACTCTTGCTTGAACAGTGGCTCTCNCTTTTTTTTTTTTTTTTAAGATTTATTGCAATTTATGTAAGCTATTACTGTAGGAATCCAGCATTCCAGTGCTAAAAGCAATTTTGGAGCTTTTTGGCAGTTAGACACCACAGCCCAGGTTTCAGCATTCCACTCGCGGGGGAAAAAAATCTGTTTTTTTCCTAGTATCAACAGTCTTTAAATGAACTGACCTTCTTTTGCCTACTAACAAAACAAAACAGAAACTCCAAAAACCCAAACACATCCTAGCATTTGGCTTCAAAAGAGAAAAAAAAAAGTAACGGAATAACAGGAGTAATCTCATTAACTCCTGTCTCATCACCATAAATAAGCAAGCAGCCTTGTGTCTTTTTTTCAGAGGATCTGGTATCATTTAAAAGCATTAGAGCCCTGCATCACCCATTTAAGTAAATGCAGACAGTCACTGCCAAAAAGATGCAGTGAATTTTCATTCCCTTTGAAAAAAGACTCACTTTGTGTTTGCAGTATTGTGTTAATCCCTATGAATATTATGCCCTGAGAAACAAGTTACACTGTGCACTTCCACTGAATTGAAAGGGTGCAGTCTTGGGCATCCTCACCAAGAATTCGGTTTTAAGATTTACGGTCAGCCAGACAGCAAGGTGGAACTCATCATGTCATCTGTATACCCAATTAAAACATTACATTTGGAACAGTGAGTACCCGCAACGCAATGCTTATGAACAGGCTTGAGACCATTCATCAAAATTATTCAATGAGCAACCACAATCTTTCTTCATTTCCAGTTTCATGCTGCAATATGCAGCAGGTGATTTTTACAGTTCCTTTAGCAATTCATTTGTGGTATTCTTTCTTCTGAATCATTACCTAATGAATTCCACCAGCATAGCCAAAAAGTAGTTGGAGGGGACAGTTAATAGGAGAAACAACATTTTAATCAGAGTTTCCATTCTAACTATGCTATATTTCTTCCAAAGACAGCATTTTTTTTTGGCCTTAGAGGTTCTGAATAAGCTTCACTGAGACTTACTGTAGGGTTTGGTTTCCTGAAATGATCCAAAGCTTCCTGAGCCCCTCACATCTCACATGCAGAGACCTTAATTTTATGTCATTTGTTCAGAAAAACTGATGTGTTCAAAATAGTCATTCCCATCATGCTAATCCATACCTAAGTGATTCCTGATTCAGGAGATGAGGTTTGGGGTTAGATTCTCCATTTTCCTTTTCCCACAAAGTTTGGAAACTTCGAACCCTGTGACCAAATAGCACTTACCAGAGGACAACCTGTAGCGATAAATGCACACATGCGGCAGGACCGAACACAAAGCATAATAATTGCTACTGCAAAACAGTTGCTATAAATCATTCCTGTAAGCAACGTTTTCCCTGTGCTCATAAAATATGCTTGTTTGAGCTTTAATTTCTCATAATTGGCACAAGTCCAAAGCTTATTCTTAGCACATGCAATGTTTCAGTAAAATCCATTTTTACAGTTTTGAGGCATGGCAACAATTAAAAACATGTAGATTTCTTATACTTTCAACCTAGTACACTCATCAAATTTTCTTCATTAGTTACAATTTAACATCCCACAGTTTAGCAAAGGTCATGATTTTAGGTGGCCAGTTCCCTCATTCACTTTCTGTAGTAGAAGAAAGCCAGGAATATATACAAGGTCTGGCAATGGAATGACTGCTCTCAAACCACATTTACAGAAGTGCAAGAATACCATAGATGAGAAAATTATTACTAGGGATTATTAGTCTAGAATTTTCTCATACTTCTCAATAGTCTGTAGACTTATGGGTTACCATTAAAATAATACTAAGCTCCAAAGTTTTGCTATTCAAGTGGTTTGGCTTCCAAAGCCAAGAAAGAAAAGAAAAAAGAAAATTAAATAAAAATAAATAAAAAAGACATATTTCCAGTTAAAACCATCCAAAGTGCTAGAGAAGTTAAAATTCGAGGCAATTACATGTAATTACACATTACATGTAATACGCCACAGTTCTCGTTTTCTGGTTAAAATGCGTTGCTTAACGTATTATTAGTGGGGTTTCAAGAGATATGCAAAGATGTGCAGTGTAGCAGAGCTCAAGTTTAGCACTGAAACATTAATATCACCCTGACAGATTTGGTGCACTGTATATGTGAATATTTTAAGGAGAAAAGAACTATATCATTGAACAATCATCATCATCTTTTCTATAGCCTTTTAGTAGACATATACAATGTCAAGCTAAGCTTTTGGCAACCTTAATAGAATCCCAGTGCCCACTGCCAAATGGCCATTTGATGTTCTGTTCTATGTACACTGATGAAGCAATCTGTCACAAGCCTTAATGTAGGCAATGATGACTGTCCAATCTAAAGCTTTCACAGGCTTATAGAAATTTCTCAAGACTTTTGGAGCCTGTAATAATTTGTGCAATACCACAAAAGAATTTGGAAGCCTGGTGCCCTGTATTTAATGAAATATGAATACACTCTTTTAAATGTTTCTAGAAGAAAACCTACTCAGGCCAAAAGCGTATTTTACACCATCAATCATGCGAAAGTTGTGCTGGCAACTCTGAAATGGCAAATGTTGTAATGACTGCAAGATATCCTAGTAAGAAAGTAACAGCCCCGCCTGCCCCAGTCTTCTACAAAGTCAAATACTCATGCCTATCTCCTGCACAAGATTAGTACAACTGCCCGTTACCTCTAGAAATGTATAAGGACCAAAGATCTATTTGCACATTTTCTTCATTTTCAAGAGATGAGCAAGCATTCACCTAAAAGGAACGCAGAGAAAGTCCCTCCGCTTAATGCAGTCCATGAAACAGATACAATTGCTGCTGACCTTCGAGGAGTCATGAAATACACCTCCCTAATGACTCAGGAAGATGTAGTTATCCTGAAAACCTGTGCTCTTCTTCCTTTCCTAGCAAAACCAGTGCAACGCATCTGCTATTAAAAGTTGAAAGGGGCAGGGCAGGAAGAGGATCTATTTCCTTCTCTCTCTGTTGAAAGGAAAAAACAACCTACACTTCTTTGCAGGACCATTTGCATGCTGAGCTGTCAGACCATGCACTTTCCATTAAAGAGATAGCATCCCTTTTCAGAAGTCCATTTGGGATCCATTTTAGTGTTATCTAAAAATCAAATCTACATGGTAATCCTTTTAATGTACTCTTGACTTTTAAAAACAGCTTTATGTTCCTTCAGGAAATGTTTTAAGCCATTACTCAGTAATTACTACTCACCCATGAAAACACTGATCTTTTACAATATATAATCAGTTTGCTGACTTAAAAAAAAATAAAGCCGACTGGAATTTTCTCTCATGAAGGTAGGAGAGAAAAAAAACAAGGTTAAGAGAGTAGACAAATTTCCCCTCACCGTATTTCCAAGTGGTGAGTTTTCCTGTCATCTGAGAGGGACTGAAGTGGACACAGGATCAGTTTGTATGAGAGACTCTGAGTTTCAGTTTTGCATTGGTGATCACCGAGCAAGCAACCAATAAATAAATACCAATTCAAAAAGTGAAATTTGTATCATCTTGGATACAAACAAAGCTCCAAACTTCTGCAACTGCTCGAGTTTTGAATGACTTTCATGTGGCCTTCTGAAAGGTGGGCAAGGTAGCAAAGTCTTAATCATATAATACAGCGTGCAGTTTGCAGAGCTGCTTTGCTGAACGAGCTGTACAGTCTCCATTGCAAAAATTCAAGTCATAGGCACATAACCCAATAATGTGGTTTCCAACTTTAGCTGTACAACAGAAAGTCTCAGAAGAGATTCAATGGATTGTGTTAGATTCCCCTTGCCAGTAATCCAAGTCAAGAGGAGCCAGCAAGGGCATGGGAGAGAGCCCTTTGCTCAGGTCCAGCTCCTCTCTGAGACCGACTATACAAAAGTTCAAGGTTGTTGCCTGTAATGCCAGCACTCACAGTACAGAAAGACCATGGATATTCTGGTCCTGCATGGAGTTTAATGAAGATTGTGAGCATTTCAACAAGCATAGCCCATAAAAATCTGCAATGATGCTTCACATCCTACCACTGACCTAAGCTGGGCAACACTCTCCTTGCTCTTACCCTGGAAAAAGCAGTTTAACATCTCAAGGTTATTAAAAAAGCAGAGTGAATTCTGTAAGGGAGAACTTGCTGTACCTTGCAAATAGCATCAACTACAACTGTTCCTCAACTGCAACAAAGATGGAAAGAAAGCCGGAGCTAAGTACTCCTGCTTCCCCTTCTTCTGTTTACAGTCACAGCTTGTTTCCACAGGCAGCTCTTGCTTTACCCCATTTTGCTCCTAGGTTTTGGATGGAGGAAGTTGTGCTCCTGACCATCTCCCTCCTCATTCGCAGGGAAAGGTACACAGCCTCCCAGGACAACACTCTTCACTAAGCATTTGTTCCAGCTGGAGTCGGCTAGTAGCTATACATCTCAAACTATTTTTGTTTATTCAAAGGAGATTAAGTCAGGACTTGCAATCCACAGCTGGCCATTAACGCTGCTGCCCTTTACAAGAAATTATGCTGATAAGAATTAAGAGTGGTCTCTTGGCTTTAGCTCTTGTATACTCCTTCAATAATGAGTTCTTCGGAGGTGATGTATAGAGACAGGCTTTGAGCACTATTACTCTGGACAAGAAAAACGACCCAAGTAAGAGGATAAAATTGCAAGGCATTTTTTTTCTTATGTCATTTTGCAAATGCCCCAGAAAGGCTTTGAAAACTCTACTGTAATTTGCCAACTGTTCCAGAACCAAGTGAGCAGTAAGTGTTTGGGGCAAGTCAGTATGACATGTGGTTTGCATTAAAGCATCTAAAAATGAAATACACTGTAGCACAGCATATTCTACGCTCTTAGCCATTCCAGGACAACACAGCATTCAGAATATGGATGAAAAGTTGGAATTGCAAGAGACATTCCTCTTCTTACAGCTGACCATTGAGTTGAATTTGAGCTGATCCTAAGGGAGACATTTTCATTAACCTATGGTAGCTCTCTAATCCTACTCCTTGAATTTCAGACCACCTCCACTACAAGAATTTATGACCCGCTGCCTGCACTTTGGATGGAAGTCGCACTCCACTCTCGTCCTCAATGCATCCAGCTCCTCCGGATCATTACCACTGCTTTGTGCAGCAACTGATCCTCTTAAAGTGGAAGTCTGCTCTTCTTTTCAGTTATTTATGCTCCATTTAATTCTCACCAACACACATGAAAATGCTGATGGTTTTACTTGGTTAAAAACAATAAAAAAGATCTTATGACCTGGCCAAGTGCTCAAAATAAAAAGCATCCTAAAACGTGCAGAATCCCGCAGTCCCAGTTCAGTACGTACGTACTTACCCTTTCCCTGAAACCTCAGATTAAACAGAAAGAAATTCTAAAACATTCATCTTCCGCTCCTGGAATTCTAAACTTACGTCCCCCAAACCCTACTGAGCAGCCTTTTCTGCACTGCACTTTGACAGGAGATTCTCTCCTGCCTGATTTGCTTCGTTTTTGCCCACCTCATCATAAGATTCCTGACTGGTGAAAAGAACTCCTTCACTGCGCTAATGAAATGAGGAGTCCTAAGTGCCTTGCAATCCTTTTTAGAAAGGTCTGTATCTCTAGATGAGTCTCAATTTCACAGCATCAGGGAACTGTGTGCCAATGCACTGAACCGGAACACGAGAGGCCAGCAGGAGTTGCAGACAACAATGCTAACATCAGGTTATTTTAGATTAAACTACTTCCAAATCAATTTTGGATTCAAACTTTTAAATGCACTCTCCAGAAGGAATCTGCACTTACTGAGTATTTTCAAGGCTAATTTTCTAAGCTTGAATGAAACTCACTTTTATCTAAAAAAAGGATGCAGCTACCCTTTGCTAAGTTGGGTCATAGTAAGAAAATTAGGCAGACATCAGTCCTATAAAGGAATGAAATATCTACTACAACATCTATAAAACTGCAGACACACACACAAGCCTTAGAGATGCTCCTTGGGAGTGAATTTAATTGAAATGAGAAGTTGCTGAGACACTTGGGAGCAGTGCTGCTATTCCTACAGAGTAGTTCCCTGTCCTCCACATAAACTGTGCTATTTCACCAGGGGCATCAGGGCATATCCTCTGCCACCCAGGGCATCGGAACTGCACTCAAGGAAAGTGTATTATGCTGTAGCTGAAAGAGTGAGCTAAGCATTCAGATACAGCCTGAGGGTCACATTTTGCCAGACTGAAAATCCAGCAGAACTGAGATAGATCCTTAGCACTTTAGAGAAAGAAAGTGGCTGTGCTGAGAGAAGGAAATGTGTAAGACAGATGGGAGAGTTAAGGTTAGAGTTCAAACCGAAAGCAATTAAGACGGCTAAGAGTGCTCTGCAACTTGACACAGGTTTGCACTGTATTCAGAACTTTTCACTAGTGTTAAGCATCTTAACTTGTATATAGAGAGATGATAATTAAAACCCGACAAGCTTAAATTAGTCATTTGTAAAGGTTCTCCAGAAAGCTTTTAAATGTAGACTAAACATATCTATTAGAATGGAAGAAAGGATAAGAAAAATTGGAGCCATTTTCAGTTACAATAGTTTTCCTTACCTAGAGATTTTGAGAGATTAGGTAAATTTAAAATCAAAGTTTTGCAACTGTCCAAAGCCACTTAAAAGCGGGAAGAGGGAGGAAGGTGGCAATTAGAAAACCTTGAGGGGGGAGGAAAAAAAAAGAGAGAAAGAAAGAAATCCTAATTTCCCTTCAGGATTTGGAACACTTCAGGGAGTGCTCTATTATGGGTCCCCAGGGACAAGGGGAATTATGTCAATCTGCCACCAGAAGCTGGGCAGTTAGAGAGAGGCAGCCGGATCGTGGGCTTTCAGCCTTCCAGGCCAATTAGAGCAGGGGGAGAGTTTTCACCTCACACTGGTTATTCAGATTAATTCCTAGTATTTTGCTGCTATACAATTTTCCTAAGAATGCAAGAAAATGAATCTGAAGAAAATTTGCTCTTTGTTGAACAAAGAAACACATCCACCAGTGTCAACTGACCAGGTAATTTATTCACTCTCAAAAGAAAAAAATAAAATAGCTAAAATATTTTGGTATTTCAAGAAAATGACTCTATCTGGAAACCAGGTTTATGAGGCTAAAAGCCATCAAAGGAAGAGCTGCTGCAAAGTCCACCTTATCACTTCCCAGTTATTTTAGATTTCTTCATTCTCTGCCTCTGCTTTTCATAAAGTGACTGTAGTGGTCAGGAAGCGTGTTCCTATCGGCCACCGACCTGGGACAAGGAAAGAAAGCTTTGGAGTTTTGGTTTCACCTCCAACCCTGACCCTCCCTCCTCTACCGCACAGGGCAAGGAAATCCCCCGAGTCGCGTCCCAACACAGCTCTCACTCAGCAAAGAAGCAGAGCCTCACACGTTGCCTACTAACTCAGTGAGGTTCTGCACAGCCTCATGCTATCCCTGGCTCTGCTGGCTCCCAAGGACCACGACGGCCTCTCTGCAATGCTCGGTTTAGAGCTCTGGAACAGATGCTTGTACCTCCCTCAAGCAGAACACACTGGTATTTTCAAACACCACAGGCTACTCTTGTCGAAACCTGTTGTAGCAGCCTGTTGCCACTGCTGAACACTCGAAGTTAGGCTCCTGCAGGATCCTACTTTGGGTGAAAAAGAGTAACAAACGGCAAATGCAGGAGCAGAAGTGCAACATTTATATAAAGTTGTGGAGACAGAGAGAACAGCAGTTCTTCAAAGGTAGCCTGTCCCTGAGAAAAATAATCAGGCTGTACCAACAATGATTGCTCTAAACCTGTGCCGTTTATCTACAGCCCACATTCATTGCTTCTACATGCAAAACATAATCCTTTTTTTCCAATTCACCTCAACTCTACCGCACTCTATGTGGTATCTCTTTTGAGAGGAGTGTCTAAATTATCTAAGCAGAGGAACAAAAATGTCACTTTAGAGCAAGCCATGATCTGCTACAGCAAAGCCTGTGATAAGTAATTTGTTACTTCAAGTGCTTTTTTTTTTCCCCCCAGTGCCAACTGAACTTGAAGCTGTAATGAGCATATAGAAATCCTAGTTTGCTTCATCTTTACATACCACTATTGTACTTATTCCCAATTCACAGTGAACCAAGAATTTGATAAGAAAAAACAACATCTGCTCCTGATCCAGTACCCCATGGACATATGTGAATGAATATTTGCAAGACCCAAGATCCTGCCTGAGTCCTTAACTGAATTGCTTATAAAGAGGAATTGGTGGAAAAAGAACAGATATCTGCATTTTAGTCACCTCAAATTTCAAGCCAGAAGCTATCCCACTGTTGGTTATCTGTACTAGCAATTTCACAACAACTACTGAGTGCAATTGCCCCCTTCCTTTCAAGGAATTAAATAGCAGGAGGACTTCTCCAGAGACTTGTCACTTTTTACGTAGGTTCAGCCTGATTTTCACTTCAGCCTACGCCTAACAGCTGACATGTAGCCCAGATCTCCAACAAGCCCCTCAGGCGACACCCAAGAAACGGCACAACCATGCTGAAAGCTGGCACCATCCAGTAAATTGAGAGCCGGCTTCCCAACAAGACCATTTCCCCATCTCACCTACCCTCTGGACATCTGCTTGAGATGGAGATGATTTTCCCAGGAACATGCCTCGCACAAACTCTACTAGTCAGGAACCTTGGAAAAAATGAACAGAAGAGGACCTGTGCAGCTCGCCCAGGCCAAGCAAGGTCGCTTACGGCCACATCCAGTCAAGCTCTGAAACTTTCCAAGGAGGGGAGGAGGGCATTTCTGGGCCCCTGTTCCCTCATGATGGGAAGTGTATTCAGGATATCAAGTGAGAAGTCTCCTGCTGCTAATTAGGGCTTCTGCCTCCTGCCCTTCTCCTCCTCTGGAGGAGAGTTGGGCTCAGCCTTCTCTAACCTGCCGGAGACACTGCAGCTGGATCTGCTTTCCGCCTTCTCTTTGCCAGGCCAGGCCAACCAGACTCCCTCCGCCTCTCCCGTGGGTCAGCTCCTGACCTGGCGCAGGGGCTCTACACCGGACACGCTGCCCACCCTAGTCAGAGGACTACAGCTGACTGCAAAACTGATTCAACTCTGGAAAGTGAAAGTTGTCACTTTTATATCATGGTACCAAAGATAAAAATCAGGTACCTCAAAAATCCTCAAACTAATTTTATAGCCTCAGCTATCTTAATCTTTGTTTTTTTAAATAAGCCTCAAATGCTGAAACTACACTGCTTTTACCCAGAGACCTTTTGCCTGAATTGCTAGCCATATGTGGCTGCAGGAACAAAAACATCGCCGTTTCCAGAGAGAAGTGAAGCCAAAACGAAACACACACAGAGAGCACCTTTAAATGGCCACGCACACCAGGGAAGCCCTTGCTATGCATTAGTGCTGAGACATCCTGCTTCCATGCAGAATGGATACCACCTTCATTTTTAAGATTCATCCATCCCTCTTTCCAAATCAACCCTCGAAAATAACAACAGTTCATCAACTGCTAAGAAGGTCAAGGGCTCTGCCAACCCCCTGAGATTTGAACTGCTGGTTCCACGGAGTCTGCCAGTATCAAACCTGACACTTAGATCAGTAGTTACTCCCCAGACATATCTAGTTTCCCATTTCTTCAGTTTCTAGTGTCAAAATACACTTGCAGTACAATATGCAAACCTCCACAGGCAGTATTCCCTCCTTAGGCTGCTCAGCAATGTGCATGGCAGGGATGGGGGGAGGGAGGAGATGACAATTTTTGCAGGAATAAGGCAATACATTACCATACATGATAATGATAATACATTAGGGTAATGTATTATCATTTTAATACACCCTTGAGCTCCCATTTTTGTTACAGAGCACAAGAAAATGGTAAACCTTCATCCTACAGTTGGCATCACATTATCAGCACACAACAGGGTTTTGAAAGCTAGAATTTAATGTACTGTGTTCTAAATGCCAGAGAATGGGCTACCTTTGAGATGCAATTCAGATGCAACACTAGGCAAAAGTGCCCTTATCAAACTGCTGCCATCCAGTTCCAGCTGGGCACTCGCACCCTACCTTCCCCAGAAGACTAAGCCAAATTAGCAGCCAACCTCTGTCCACTCCAGGCAATCTCTGTCCAGCTTCAAACTAGGGCAATTCTGCCCCTCCACCTCTTACAAAGCCTTCCTGTGTCATCTTCATATTTTTACACATCACAACAGGATTTACCTCTAAATTCTTCCCATAAATTCTGATGTGACAAATTTTACTAGTTCTTCCACAGTCCAGAACCACCTTTCAGACACCTAGGAGAACCTCCTGTCACCAAACACAAAAGCCCTTTTCATCCTGTCTCACGATGCCAGCATTTAAAATGCCTTAGAAGGACCAGGCTGGACAATTTTTCATCCAACTATACGGAGTTTTTAACAAGACAGACGGCAAAATAGAGCTTAAGTAGGAGCTATTAAATCACACCAGGCCATTACACGCCAAAGTGATTTAAAAATCTGAAACTAAAACAGAGTTCTACTTAAAAACCTACAGAACTGGTATCCGGAGGCTGCATATGCAGGTAGTGTGCAGATACAGTCTGCATCACTGAGCAAGTTTTAATCCTTCAGGCAAGCCCCCAAATGCCTCAGCAGACCGTCTACGTGCAGAACAAAGATGCTGGGGCAGAGGAGGAGTCATCCTCCTCAGCTCCATGTTGGTAAACAGCCACCAATTTAGTTTCCACGTTGTACATCCAAGCTGCTCTATCGTTCCTTCTCTCTCTTTGCATCAATCGAAGCACCACCCAGCTTCAAATTTTCAAACTTTCTGTAAAACTGCCACAGGCGGATTTTCAATTCCACTAATTCATGGACATTTCTGTAGAGAAGGTCCAGATTTGAATACGGCACCTTCTAAAGTGTTGACAGAAGAAAAATAAGCTTGGGCTAGGCAAAAGTCAGGCACAAGAATGGCAAGAGGATATCAAATACTGCTTTAAGTGCTGATATTTTCGTGCTTTGAAGGGAAAATGCCTCAAGGAATCACAGCAGGAGCCTGTATCTCTACATAAAGACTTTGCCTATAAAGGGACATTTATTATTCTCAATTAATGGCATTCTGATAGACACGTTTACATTTCTAAGTTTCTGATTTCCCAGAATATGAAATGACTGAAGGCCTCCTATTTCACAATGGCCATAAAGGATCTAAAGAATACAAAAACTCTCACATTTTCTAGAAGACGCAAGACATTCTTTGATTTCCTACAGCTCTGAAACCTGGATAGTACACCAAGTCATTCAAAATACAGATTTAAACATCTGCAAACAGCAAAGTGAATTACTACTAACAGCTCTTTCACAGAACTCAGTGACGTTCACAGCCTACTACATCAAGAGACAGTAATAGATCTTGATCACACCCTCCCATGGATTATTAGGGAAACCTAATGTGGCAGAACACTGTAGAGTAGGTTTCTGGAAAAATGAATAGCTAGAAGCCTCAAAAAATCTTATTTTGCAAGCAAAATGCATGTAACACTACTGGATTTTAAACCAACACAAGTTGACATTCTATAAAAGCAGACAGAGAAGGGACATCTTAATCTCCTGAGTGAAAATAAACTGTTTTGAGGAAAATCTAAAAGTGGAAAGCCACATCAGTGACACTGGTGCAAGTAAAGCAGC
The DNA here is from genome assembly GCA_013389825.1 of Crypturellus undulatus. Lineage (NCBI taxonomy): Eukaryota > Metazoa > Chordata > Aves > Tinamiformes > Tinamidae > Crypturellus > Crypturellus undulatus. The sequence continues at coordinate 32,488 of VWPW01009977.1, forward strand.
AGTAATTCCCTCACACCCACACGCCCGTAGGTTGCTAGTGGCACGGCATGCGTAGGGCAGGGATGGATACACAACTATTTATCCCCTTTGAATCACCTCCAAGCTAAAAGAAAAGAGAACATTTACTTGAACATAAACAGCTAAGGACCATATTAAAGAAAAGCAATAAAAGGGCAGATACTTAAGACCCAAAGGTATTGCAATACCTAATTCCCAGAACCACCAGGTGCTCTTTCTCACATATGGGCGCACGCGCCAGCTGCCAAGTTCTTTCAACGCCCCCGGCCTCTGGAATGCTGGGGACAGGAACTGCTGAGCAGCCTCCCGCCCGCTTCCAGGAGCCAGCGCACCTGGGAAGGGATCCTGACGTTCCAAGGCCGTGCAGGCGGAGGCAGGCCCGCTGCCTGGGCCAGTCTCTGTGGGGGGACCTGCTGCAGCGCCAGGGACTGTCCAGGGCTGCAGGCTGCGCCTGGCGTCGCGCGTCACTCGGAGGAGCTACCACCTCAAGCCAGCTTTGCTCCTGGTCTCAATCCCATCTCCATTTCTCGCCCAGCTCTGCTGCATTCTTGTGGATGCCTCTCCTGTAGTCCATGTGCACGAATCCACATTTACACCCGTCTTTCCTTTTTAAGGCGCCTTTTCCAAAAGGCATATATTAAAAAGAACACTCTCACTCAAATTGACTCAGCTGTATCTGCTGTGAAGAGCTGCAGAATACTTCTTTTACCAGAAATTTGCACACTGGTTTTGATTGTTTGTTTTCCTTAAATTAAGATTATCTCTTAGAAAATGAACCTTCCCTAACAATTTATATTATACAGTTTCTAGGACTTTGGTTTCTGAATAAAATGCCTAACTGTCTACCCAATTACATAAATCAACATGGTCCAGGTATTCCCTCCTGATGCTCTTATGTTAGACCTGTAAATTCATTGTCAAAATAAAAGCATCTAAATTTAAAGGATACCCACGAAACCTAACAGTGTCAGCTGCAGTTTCTGAAGGTCAGTTTTTGTTTCTTGTGAAGAGTGTGAGAAGCAACATACTTTCATGTAAAAGTATGGGTCTGGGGAATTAATTCAGCAGCACCTCCAAATAAAATACTGTTCTTTAGTTTCAGTCACGACAAGCAGGCTGCCAATCTCCACTGGTCACTGTTGCCCTATTCCTTCACACATGGCATAGCAACCACCCACTCATTTACAGGATGGGCATACCTAAAAAAATCCTTGGGAAGAGCTGGGATATCAGCAACTTCCCATTTTGGGTTAAGAATAACATCACAAACCAGAAAAATCTCAGATGATAATTTCACTTCTGCTGCTGATTTTCTGCATGAGAATTTATGTATCTTCACCTGTAAGAAGGAAAGAGCAATACCAGTTATCTCCCAGAGATTTGGTCTCCAGCGCTCTGAAAGTGACAGGTTGCTCTACAAGTCTGTGTGTGCTATCAAATGCAAAAGACCTAATGTCACAAGCTAGGCTCACCTAGTTCTAAAGTCATTTAGTGAAGGCCCAGTAGCTCATCGAAATGAATCTTTATTTTATGTTATTTTAAAACTTGCATGAAGTACCACACACCAGTTCTTCTGAATACATGAGTTCACACTTCGTTTTCAGAAAAAAAGGAAAAAAGAAGTTGTGAGGCTCTCTGATATATATACTATATTTATATATTTATTTATATAAATCACAGATAACCAGTGAAAAAGTGGTTCCCTTCCTTTTAAGTGATGGAAAGTCAATTTGCATTATAATTACAACCAAGGTTGTATAATGTTACTTTTAGTTAAAAGAGTAAACTACTATAATAAAAGTGTACCTGGGGAATATTTAGAGAAAGCACTAATGATTTCTTCCCTAGTGGTTAATAAATTCACTTCTAGATCAATTTGTTCATGATAGAAACTTGAGAGCATAAACAGTTACACAAGCACATTAGAGTGTGTCTTTCTCAGTATAAATGATTTATTACAATGATTAGCAGCACATAAACAATTTAAAATACAACTCTAATTAGCTTTTTGGAAGAAAAAGAGAAAAACCTTCCTGACTCTCTCTCTCCACATTATGTTTTACTTTTTTAAGTATGTACTTTTTAATTAAATCGAAATGTCACAATAAATTTAAAGTGTTTTATTACCATCCTGGCTAACTAAGTCATTCAGGCAAACACCCATTATATTAAACCAAATGCAGAACTGAAAGTGGTTGAGGAGAGAACGAAAAACGGGAAAAAAAGGCAATTATTTCTGTATTTGACAAAAGATTTGTGCAGACATTTAAGGACAAGAAGATCTTTGGCAAGCTTTCTGTTTTATCCAGAGGGTGGCCAGCTAATTGCTCTTTAATACCTGTTTCCAAGTTTGAAAATATCACACCCTGTTAAACTTTCTCCAGTAAAAGCAAGATGAGGAAAGAAAGGCTGGAAAAACAGTCTGCGAAAAAATCTAGCTCAATTCACCACAGAGAGCCCGAGCAAACTGCCTTTCTACCTATGAACATGTATATCCTTCTGAATGCCGGGAAAGAGCACAGCAAAAAGCAGCTTCATCTTTAAAAGAGTCTACAGCTCCAGCCTGCGAAGGCTGACGGCAAATCCCTGCCATTTAGATGGCATCTGGACTCGCCTCTTTTTCAGGATAAAGAACCACAGCCCCTTGAAGCCTCTTCGCCAGGGAGGAGGTAGTAGCTGCGGTGCACAAAGGGGCTGTGGGCGCTGCCTCGCGAGGGCTACCGAGCACCCGAGGCGCCTGGCCTCCCTCCCCGTGTTTTCCAAAGGGAAGGGAGCTCCGGGTGCTCATCTGCCATGGGGTGGGAAGGGAGGAAGGAAGGCAGGAAGGAAAAAAAACGGCCCCACAACCTCCACAGTTCCTAAGACAGGCCTGAAGCCCCAGAGCCTTTCGCTTTAACACTGGCCGCCTGGTCTAAACTGGGCAGATTTAGCCTATCTCAGACAAAAGCCATCTATTAAAGAAAGCATCTACAATTATTAAAATAGGTTAAGGAAAATGGGCATTGCAGAGATAAAGCTTTTGACCTCAGTGTGCAGCTCTCTCAAGAACACTTTAGCATAATTCATCTAAATTAAAAACCAAACACCAGATTTTAAAATGGCACAAAAAGATCATTTAAAAAACCTGCTATTAAAAAAGCGGGTCAAGGGTTGGGAATTAGTAATTACTACTACAATTAACCAAAATCAGACAGAGACACATAAATTGTGCGTATTACTGCAGTGCACGTCAGAAAGGCAAATGTGAAGGGAGCACCAAAGAAGCAGCTTGCAAGCGGCACCGCTGCTATAATTAACCTCTGCCACAGCAGAGGACCCGCTCTTGCAAGTTTGCATCATTTGTTTCTGGAGAGAAGGGCTATTAGTTACCACGTTCGGCTATTAAACTGCACTTTTTCCTGGCTACTGATTTCTTTGGAAACTGATATTTTGATTTTAATCCCATCGAAGATCTTAGTGCACCTTCACCCCATTAGCGGTACATTTGCCCTTAACCTCTTATTTTAATAGTTCTGAAAAAGATGAGAAAGGGCAGCTTGTGAACATCCTTGTATTGCGAAGAGGTCATTTGCCAAAAATGCCACCTGCTAGAGTCCATATTGTTTGAGTGCAAAAGCCTATTGAGAACTGCCAAGGACAGAACATAAAGGGCTTCTAAAACAGACTACTTAACACTGGATGGAGACAGAAATACTCTGTATGCAACTAACATCTTTCAGATGATTTTCCTTAGATTTTTGGGGGCAAAAGATAATTTAACAATTAACCCTTTGTTCTCACTTCAATCTCCGAATGGCTCTTTGTGAGCTTCCTTGGAGCCACTTTGAAAGGGCACAGTGGGAAAGAACAGACTGACTACTGTTTTGAACTATAACCGAAATGAACTATTCTCTAGATCCTCCCTTGAAGCCATCATCCACGTTGGGTTAGATGAGGAAAATCTAGGTTCAAATCTTATTCAGGCCTCAGTTTAATTTTGAGAGCTCTGAAGCCTCCGCAAATCATTTTAAGTAATGAAAATAGGTGAACTTGAGAAGGTGGACAGGCACGAATGATCTCTTCCAAAATACGGAAGAATCCATCTGTTCGCTTTTAAAGTGCATAAAAGTCTTTGTAGCAGTAATGAAAATTCAGCGATGTAAGTCATGGACATCATAGCGGTCTATTAGAGAGAGGAGTAGGGCTATATTACGGGCTACAGTGAGCAGTGGTGATTATATAAAAGGGATGCTGCAAGGGCTGTGTAGCAGAGGGCAAGCCAAACGATTCAAGATTCAGGTAGCTCAGTTCTTCAAAACTAGGGGGAGAAATGAAGATTTCTGCCTTTTGAAGAGGCAGGATCAGTAAAGAGCCACACAGACTTCTGAAGGCAGCGGGGAAGGCGGAGGGGATCAGGCTGCACGTGCTCCTCGGGTGCGGAAGGGAAACGGCCCTGGTGGCAGCTCTGCCCTGGAGCCAGCGATGCCAAGGGCGGCCTGGGAGCGCTCCCCGTGGCCATGCTGCAGGGCGAGCAGTGCTGCACCGCGGGGACAGCCAGCGAGACGGCGGCCACCACTGCCCGGCCCCCAGGAGGGGAGACAGGTTGAGCAGCCCTCGTGGGGCTGGTCCAAACCACAGCTGTTAACAACAGGAAGCGGTGGCTCCTGTAGGCGCTTCTCCTTCTCCTCTGCCTTCCCTGACTAGCAAATAGACACCTCTCCTCCTGCACGCACACAAGACCCCGCTTACTTTAACATTTCCATTTCCACAGGCACTCATCTGCTTTATTACTTATCTCCTTGATAAAATTAAAAAAAAAAAAAAAAAAAACAACTTGTCAACCAACCTGCTGGCAGAGCGTGTGTTCCATTTAGTTAGCACATTGTTCCCAAAAGCGTACATCCACTTTAGAGGAAAAATACTTGGCCACAATGGGTATTATATATTACATTAAATCCTGCCAGGGGAAGGGAAAGGTGACGTGCATTAAACTGCGTGACAGAGCAAGCCTCAGCCAGATTAGCGTTGGCCACAGTGAAACACAGCATCTCCCCTCGGAAGGAGCTGGAGGCGGCCTGGCAGCAGGCGTTAGTGCGGGCACTGTGCTGCAGCACGAACCACGTGCACTCCTGCTTCTATCTGCATTTTGGTGTGAAGCATCCAGGCCTGAGATTTGGAGATCAGAATATCATTCCCACCACAGATTACCAAAATGCTGCTCTTTTAGGCAAGTTATTACGGTCGCCCTTCTCAAACTATTTTTTTTGGGTGCTTAATTCAAAAACAGTAACTTAGAGATTATTTCTTGCTATTCTCTATGCATATCCCGGCACCAAAAGTAAGCACACACAATGTCAAGACCTGCTTTTTTCCTACATGACATCTTAGTGATTTCTTCCAGGGCATGGAAAGCATCCTCAGGATTCATTTCTTGGAAACACTGTCATTCAGCACCCACAGAAGGAAGTTTAAGATCACTTTTATCAGACAACTCTCTCTGCTAAACTCCACAGTAAACTCACGAGAGGGAGAACTGCTCAGAGAGCCTGCACAAAATGCTGAGTAAACACAGCTTGCTACCAAGGATTCCTTTAATGATAAACTCATCCAGCTGTTAGTTTCCTCAAGCGCTTGATCACGACATGCAGTGCAAGGGAAGTTCAAAATTAAATGCTCCTCCCGCATTTTCTCTTGCAACTTCAAACCATAATATGGACTTACCTGGCTTGTTTTACAGACCTGGCTATGATAACCCACATTTAACATGGTTTATAGCACCTTAGAAGTATTAACATAACTGAAACAAAATGAGACTTGTCACGCTGTTAACCTCTGATACTACAGAACAACTTGTAAGACTTTCTCTTGCAGCAGGCACCAGCGTGCTTACCTTCAGAACTGGTTTACTCTGCGGATCTCAAGGAAACTTAATCTACAACCAAAAAAAAATCTGTTTTCTTTGGTTAAGTATCAGCAATAAGTGTTCTTTGGAGAGTCTTGCTTTAAGTGTACAAGCTTAATGAGAACACTATGCAATGGTAAAGCCCAAATACAGATCAGGATTTATCGAGGATTGTGTTGAGATCAAGTTTTTATCTAGCTCCTGTGAGCAAATATGCAGTAAAATAAAATCAAGTCATCACTTGGGACTTGAACAAACACATGGGGTTGGATCAGCAATCAAGGAGGAGCCAAGTATCCCCAGTAGAAAAAAAAAAAAAAAAAAAANGGGAGGAGCCAAGTATCCCCAGTAGGAAAAAAAAAAAAAAAAAAAGGAGATGAAAACTAAAAACTTAAAAAAAAGTTTCTTTTCACTGTACAGAAAATAAATTAATTATCTACAGTGAAACATGCAACAGATAAAATGCTGTGACCATGAAGCGAGGGTTCCTCCAGCTTGGAGCCTGGTAGGGGAAGTCACAGGAAGGAACATGCTACCAAGCTCCAGTGTCATTTTTCAGGTCTCGCAGATAGAAAATGATGTGACTCTGCGGTTGGTCACCTGCCGCACGTATTAAAACGTTCTCCTTTCCTTTAGCTTGCCTGGGGCACAGCTGCTACCATCTTCATGGCCCGTTTTTCTGCTGAGAGCGTCCACGGGGCGGTGAGCAAGCAGCAGCAGTGCAGGACGCGCCGCGCGCGATCAGCACTGAGGGCCGCACGGCCTCTCTGGCTGCTCCGACTCAGAGCCTGGCACCATTCCCGGCAATGCCTCCTCCAAAACCGCACTTAGTACAGCAGCTCTTAGCCCCTCTCCCCGCTTCAAAGCACAGAACAAACAGCCCTACACCATCCCAGGCCCTACTCTCAGTGCACTGGTACCCTTCTGGGGCCACCTTCCCCTCCCCTCTGGACTGCACTAGAAAGAAGCCCAAGACAGCAGGCCAGGGAAATCCAAACACCATCCCTTGAGATCACCCCCTCTCCAACAGCACTGATTTACCTCCACAACCCTAAGAAGGGTCTTGATGCTGTGACTGTGTGACCAGAAAGCCCCTTTGGTTTCCAGACGTACCTGGAGGCAAATAAAGGGGAAGCTCTGCTTCGCCTGGCACAGTGAGACCCTTGCTGTGCTGCCCCAGACGGACTTCCACCGGATGCTCCCATGAAACAAGGTTAAAACTCCCAGTGCTACTACCAGCTCCTGAAAGAGGGACAATAATTATGCAGTACCAAACCCATTTCACTGGGCCCATTTTTTTGTCAGAGACAGTCTCAACTGCTGTCGCCACTGAGATCAAGGCTTGCACCAAGGTCGAGCCTTCCCAGGCTGGGAGCACGTAGGCTGTAGGGAAGAGAAGAAAGATTCAGTGAAACTTTGGAGCTGCGCTTGCTGAGGAACAGCTGCAGCAGTCGGTATCCCATATAGGTTACAGGGAGAATTATGTTTCTCTCCCACCCTCCCCGAAGTATTTAATTCAGGGCAGAGGGGTAGCTGCATTCACCTTCGAGTTCCTGTGTCACAAGCGACCGCATTCATTCGCTTTCCCTATTTAACTAAATGGAGTTCACACATGCTGCAGTATAAAGTTACCTCTTGCCATTTGAAAGCAGTCCAATCAATGCTATACATAGAGAGTAGCATTTGAATCAGCCTTAAGTTAATTCTTCGTAGTTGAGACTGTGACAGCATGCTGACCCTTTCAAGTCAACTGGGAGCAGGCAATCTTCGCAGAAGATCCTCAGGCCTTTAATCAGATTCTCAGTGGGTTTTAAAGAGATACTACAGCATCAGTTTGTAAACATCTCTCCAGTGAAATAAAGATTACTTCTGACCTAGCCAATTACTCAGTCCCAGAAGATATATCCCACAGCTATAATGGAATGAACCATAGGGATAGGAAATATATTTTAGGTAGGGGGTGGCAAACCCGAATCCTGACTTAGGATGCAGATAACACTGTATCCCATGGAAAGATCAGGTATAGAGAGAAAGTGTGTGTGCATATAATATATATACACATATATATATATATACATATATATACACACACACACACCCCACTTGTACATACACATATATATATTCTATTAAATTACCTAGTCCTTTCTCCTACCAGGGGAGGGTTGCTCTCTTGAGCATAAAGCCTTACTAAAATGAGTGTAAATTATCAGCTGAAGCGCCTCCTGAAAAGCAGGTGGGATGGGGAAGGACAAAACCATTATTTTGAGGAGACCCACAGTATCATACTGGTTTGCCACATCAGAGAGAATCTGGGGAGAGGTGTCAGCTCCTGGTAGCATAGGTATTTTATAATCCAACTATGGAACAAGAAAGAAAATGCTGGAGAAATAACAGAGGAGTAATGCTCAGCCCTGAGACTGTCAGGAGACATTGAACAGTCTCTTGTTGCATTACTTTAAAACTGCCTTTTAGCCTTTGGAGCCACAGCAGTCTATTGTGGAGAGTTATTGACTTAAAAAAAAAAAAAAAAAAAAAAAAAAGACCACCAAGTTATTAATTCTGGAAATATTTCAGACTAATACATAACAGACATCACCCAATGGGCCATTAAGGCTCCAAGGGCCATTACAGTCCCATAGGTCGAGAGCTCTTCGAAGGCTTCAAAGTTTGTGGATCACTGTGGATCACTGCTCTCAAAGGGGCAGCACAGGCAACACCTGCACAGCAATGTGCACGCAGAAGAGCCAGGGGAGATTCTGGGTACTGCAGCTGCTTAAACATTTTGACACTCAAACCAAACCAAATCAAATCAGGTCATTAAATGGAAGCTCAAAGCCTGCAGACACAGCTTCTGCCACTTCTACCCTGGAAGCTCACTTGAAAACTTGTGCTTTAATGTATTTTTGGGCGTCTTATTTTTGTGATCTTAAAGAAGGCAGCATCCAGGAAGTGAACGCACGGTCCGTTCTGCTCTTCCCCACTGGCCTCCCCTTCCTTTTACTCGCACAGAGAACTAAAAATTCCAGCAAAATGACAGGTTGATAAAATTTTAATACTAAACAAAAAGGTACCCCTGGGCAGGATCTTATGTTCAATTTTCACCATAAGCGAATGTTCACGAAAATAAGGGTGTTACATGGAAACACTGACAGAGGTTCACACCGTGTGACATAAACCTCTCTGCATGGAGCCCGGAGGGGGCCCAGTGCCACCTTCTGCTCGTAGACAACTGTGCCCATCTCTAGCCCAAACAAGCTGCCTTCTTTCCCCAGTACTCTGTAGGGCAGGCTGATCCGGAAGACAACCCTTTTGACTGCCAGAAAAATTCAAGTTTCTAGCCTAGATATACTCTTAGCCAATAAAATCACTTGTACTAAAGAAAAGATCATCTTCCTGCACACAAAGCCCATTTTCCTTCTTCTCTCATGTTCCCCTCTCAGTGTTCTCCTATGGGGCAAGGCACTTTGCCACAGCAGCTGCGCTCGAGCATGGGCCCCTCGTTCCCGGTGAGAGCATCCTCTGTGCCCATTTCCACCAGACTCTCCGTGCCGGGAACGGTGATCGGTGGTTGCTCCCTGGCACGCAGGGGCCTCTCGGCGCCCTGCTCTGGCACTCACTGTCACTGTTACTACAAGTTGCTGGTCCAGTCCATTCCAGGAGTTTATTTGCCATTTCCCCAGCTCCATCACATCAGCATCTCACATCCTTTTGGAGCCAACCAGCTCTGCTTCCAGGTGAGCAAGCCAAGAGCCGCTATCCAGAGCTGAGGTACTGCAACCCTCTGCAGTGCTCTAACAGCTTGTAACTTTTTGCCAACCATTATATATGTACATACACATCTACAAATAAAAGTTCTGCTTTCAAAAAACATAAGCTTCTTCACTGATAAGGGAAAAGCAGTGACCAGTAAGGGTACCTGCATGATGGACAAAACCAGTGGTTCTCCTAATTTCTCTAGAGCCCTAAGGGAGCCAGCAGTGACCTCATTCTTCAATCCCTATTAATATCTTAAAATTTTAATTATCATTCTCTTTAGCATACACACACTCCCAAGGGAAAAAAATAGTATCAGGTAGAAGCACCAAATGTTAAAATGTCAGAGGTTTAAGCTCTGTGTTGGTTTAGTCATAAGTTACCAACAATCACTGATGGCAGACATAAAGCTTCCCTTAAATTATTAAGCATAAAACAGCAGACTGTAATATTTTGCTAAACCAAAGTACAGACACAGACAAAGATGTCATTTCAATATTTGAAACCAGCAAGTTTAATTTAAAATAAGAGCAAACCAATAAGCTCAGAAAATAGCAATGTGTGAGAGGAAAATTACACTGCTAGAGAAAAAAGTGGAAGGACTTAAGAAATTTATAAAAGTAATCTCCAAGTGGAAATTAGAAATCAACCCCTAGAAACAGAATAACACAAAAGAAATATTACTGTCCACTTTCTAAATCAATATAACACTGCTACACGACAGAATTACCATGGTAACTCAAGTAAAAAGAATAAAGCAATTCTTATTATTTCAAAATAAAATCACAGCCTGAAGCCCAGCTTTTATTACAACTGCTGATAGATCGCTGGCTTGTATTTATCTGAAATATTGCTTTTCAATCAGCTATTTTATGAATGTACAAATTTCACTGAGCAGCTCACTTAAACTGAATGCTTAAAAACCCCCAAAAAGACTAGTCAATGAATCGATTATACATATTCATATCTTTTTTGTGTTTTTTTAAGGGAGTTTTTTTTGTTAATTCAAATTAGAGGGAAGGAGAGAAAATAAGTTAAAATCTTGTTTAGTTTGTCTGGAAAAAAAAATAAAAGACCAACCACAACACAGCGCAGGAACAAAGCGGCACAACTGCCCACCCCGAACACCCCAGCGGCGGCACGGGGCCGGGGAACGCGGGTGCACACGAGAGGAGACACATCTGTTCTCCCGTGATCAAAGCAAAAGAGAAAACACTGCCTAAGCACAAAGTTACTAGGGGACGTTTTGACTTGCCCTGCTGGGTACCTCAGACGTTTAGAGCGCTGTTTGTACAGCTTGGAAGCGGCATCGGGCACAGGACGCTCGTCACAGTGAGGCTGCTCTGAAGGCAGAGCTCAGCCAGGTTCCCGCGCGCCCCGGCCACCTTTCAACACGTTAGTGCAAGGGAAAGGCAGCGGGCTACCTTCGGCTCCCTCCCTCCGGCCTTCAAAAGCGCATCGATCGGGAACCGCACACAACAGCCCTCTCCAAAACAACAAAGCTGCTCCTCTCCCGTCCCCACGGCCCTGCTGTCCCCCCTCGCGGCTGAACCCCCGGCCAGCCTGGCTGGGTGCACATGGCCATTAGCTACATACGGGACAGGGCTGGGGGCAACCGCACTGAGGAGCAATATCTGGAAAAAAAGTCAAGGCACAATCTATTGAACAAGGGTGCTATGGAAGCCCTTGCAGAACATTACAGCATTTTACAGTGCAGCCTTGCCTCATTCTCCTGCTGTGTGTGTGCCTGCACACGACAGGAACGTGGCCGGCACCTATAAGCATGGGAGGAATTGGAAGGGGACGTGAGTGACACTTAGAATTGTGACAAGAAGCGGTCAGCGATGCCAAAAGAGCAAAACCCTTCAAGGATTTGCAATTACTTGGGTGGTACTCAAGGACATTTAAAAAAAAAAAAAAAAAAAAAAGGTGAGGATCGACACAACTAGCAGCGCTGAACAAACCTGAGACAACTCGCATAGAAATCCAGGCAGCCCCTGGGGCTCCGCTCCACAGGATGCTAACTTGGGGAGCAGAAGCATTACTTAATAATGGCAAGATGCTTTGAGGATTAAAATCAGCAGCAACATGCCAAGTACAATAGCTGGAAGTAAAGACAAATGCTGAAATAAGAGCAATAAGCCACCTGGCAGCTGTCTTTTATATTAAAAAAATTTCAGTGTTCTTAGAGCTGCTTAACTTCCCATCTTGCTCAAAGTCCAGAGGAACGTTGTGGGTTGCGGCTTTCACCATAGAGCAGTGACGCTGCTCCTCATTTTTAAAACAGACTCAGGAACTGTGATCGTACACAGCTCAATCCAAAAGTATGCACTGCCTTTTAGTGTAATGTGGTCCTTTGCTGTCTACTGCAAATGGGTTTTAAAACCTATGGTGGAAACAATGTGTGCTTAATCTGAACACGCACCACAGCGAGGTCACACACTCAAATATCCTGTTTTATGTGGTATCTGGTCGTATTTTAAAACACTCTTTCTGGAGACTTCAAGTCAGCTGAGGTCACAAACAATCATATATAGATTAGAAAGAGGAAAGAGCTAGGGGAGTGAAAGGGAGGCTTGCCTGACACACTGAAATAGGACACTCTAAATTGCACTTAGTATTTTTAAAAGAAAAAAATGGCTAAAGTAGTAAGCTTTAGAGAAACAGAACCAATAAATAGAGGGGTGCTTAAAGAGTTTTTATTCAAATAAAGTCTTGCCCCAGGAGATGGAAGGAGAATCTTGAAATACAGAGATACGAATTTACATGTGCTAAAAGCATCAGCGTGACACTTTTGGGGGAGAAAAAAAAAGGGAGGGGAAAATACCTTCGTCGCTATACATGACAAAATAGCGACTGAATGTTTGCTTTGATCCCAGCGCATAAAGGGTGAAGCTTTTAGGCAAGGAGCGGCAGGTGATCTCAGCTCTTCTGCAAGTCCTAATGCTCCTAAAAGCCACTCTTCCAGTTTCTGTAATTGGGCATCAGTAGTTAATGTAGTATTGACTGCATTACATGCTCCTGTGCATCCTCTCACTAATGCCAATTGCATCACCTTGTACATTTACCATATTGCTTAGCCAATAGCTGTTAAAAGCAATCCAAATCATGAATCATATAGGAAACTTTTAGCAAGACACGACATCCAAAGGAGACAATTTACAGTTGAGTTAATCTGGGTACATTAGCGAGACATGGATTCAGGAAGACAGACCAATTTATGTTACTTTAGTTTTACCCTTTATTGCTTTGTATAGGCAAATGAATGGAAGGGCATGGAGTAAAAACAGATATAAAGGAGTTCTTTTCAAAACAGATCTCCATTCTGTGCAGACAGGTCAAAGGGTTTGAGACTGATGCTTGGTTCAGGCTTTCATAACCATAACAGGGTACTTACAGAAATCATTTTCCACAGAGTAGTATAAAGATAAAGATATAATGGATTCTGAATAATGTTCAATACAGCCCCCCTCCACACACACACACACACATTAGGCAGAAACCGAGTGGCCTGAGAATATGTAGGCCTGGGTAGGATGCAGGGCAGGTCGCGCTCTGCAAACCCACCAAGGCTCTCCCGCTCAAGTTGGTCCTCCACCAGCAGACAGCTACGTGTGTCCCTTGCCAAAATGCAGAAAAGGCAAGACCTTCAGCTCGCTTCTAACGCAACTCGAAGGGACTGCACCTTTCTGAAATGTACAGCCGCTTCTCTGGGGCAGAAGGAAATGACACAAGCATTAAAAAGATATTGGTTAACGCACACCTGCAAGGCACAGCCAACCGGGATACAAATTAGTGGCAAGTCCCCTCTAAAAAAGTACATTTCACAGAACAATTTCACACTGGGTGCTTGACCAAAAGATGCATAGCAAATTGACATAGCACCTTTCTGCCTTTCTGACCAAGTTCAGTAGTGCCAGAAAAATAGAGGAGACAAGAAAAGAAAGAGAGAGACAATTTGGAAGTATGCTTCTGCATCCTCTCAAATGAGCAGCAAGCAATTTGCGGTATTTTTGGACGGGGAGGCAGAGTAAAGAAAAGCAGAGAAGAGGAAATTTAGAGGAAGCAACAGCATGCCAACCAGAAACATTTTTTGCCTAGGAAAAACTGCACTGCATGCTTGAATACTGGTAACTGGTCTAAAAAAAGATCATGATTCCCCTTTGAAAAGCTTCCAAAAGTCCCTTCGAAAGAGTTGCACAAACAGGGAAAATGCCAAAACAAAACATTTTCCCTAGCTGATCAATTTAAACAGCTGTGGTAAAGTTGCAGCCACTGGCACCATCATTAACAATTTAAAGCATGGCTGCTTTTGTCTTCCTTCCCAGTTACAGTCTCATTATGACTTTTTATTTATTAGAAACACAGTCCTCCAGAATGCATTTCTATATCTCAGATCCATAATAAACTGAGTAGGAATGTCCCTGGCTTTGACTCAAATGGATGTTTACATTGGCGAGAGGGTTAATTGTTTAATTGTGGTCCAAGTTCTCTGCAGTTCAGTCATAAATATGCAACAATTTCCCACTTTTTCCTTAAGAAGTGGAACTGTTGGAATCAATACGGGGGGGGGTTAGGGGGGGTGTCAAATATTACTCAAAAATCCCAAACTATCATTTCAGAATTTTATAAGCATGCAAAGAATCCTGAGCACTCCAGCGAACAATTCAGGAACGTTTAATGCAAATAAAACAATCCTCTAAATTTGGACAGCAGCATCCATTATCTGCTTTGATGTGCAATGTACGAAGAAACTCGTTTGCAAAAACATTCACTGGAAAAGAGAGTCGAACATCTGCTTGCACAGATAGTACCCAACATCAGGCTCGAAAACTTAGGCTTGGGAGTCATCCTGTTGGAAAAGAGAGAACGAACACACAGGCTTTTAAAAAAAGAGTGGCTGCATGCAGTGAATTGTTTTCAGAGCATCTATAGGCTTAATTATGTTAATCTAACAGCGAACAAATTTCATTTTAAGCCGCCCTTCCCTCCTTCCCCAAGCCTCCAGTGAATAGGAGCTACATTCAGTGAATAAATCATTCCCTGGCAACAGTTACACACATTATTGAAGTTGGGGGCAGTGATTTCTATACTGTTTAAAACAATGTCTATGTATTCTAAATGATGACAGTTCTGTTCAATTTAAAAAACATATAGACCCATTAGAATTTTATAGTTCCGCATTTAGCAACGTCGGCAGTGCCTTTTTTATTCTTACACCGCAACACCTAATACTTCATACCATTATTCCAATTTTGGATTGATTTCAAGTATAACACCTTATTTGACATAAACTTTCATATTCTCTAAGTGAGACTCCTTGCAGATGCAATCAGTCATAATGCTAAAAGTACAGTTTGCCTTTAGCAGAAATGCAATAGCTCATGCTAATGAAAGTGTAACAAAACTTTAAGCAGCAAGCATATATTTACAAATAGTGTAAAAGCATCTCTAAACATGAAGCTTGAAAACCTTAAACAAAAAAAAGAAGCCTTCAAATGAAATCAATTAATCCTCCAACCATGATAAATTTCTTAACCATTTAAGAAAAGTATTCAGACTCTGCTGTGACCCTTTATCACCAGGCCTAATGGATTACTTTATTAATAATGCACTGCTTTTAAAAGGAATTTTTCTGAAGATTCCACCATAAGAGAGTATTTTCTGAACGGCTAGGACAAACAGGCTGACATGTTCATGTTGCATTTGTTAAAGATCATAAAACTCAACACTAACTCCAAAGAAGAGGAATTACGGTCTGCTGCCAGGGTATCAAGTATCCTTTCTACTGTTTTTAAACTACAATTAAAGCAAACAAATTTCCAAGAAACAGCTGCTTTTGCCATATTAGCCAAGCTGAGAAACGTTTACGAACTGTTTTAATATCCATCATGTCAAGCAGACAACTAGCACATCTGGGACCTAAGAATGATGACACCCTATAAAAATGCCTACCCAGATCTCTGAGCTCCCTGATTAGAGCAGACACTAATAAGGATTTGAATGCCTGGCAGGAATATCCCTACCTGTACAAGGTAGCTTGCTAACTCCTTTCAGACATCTTCTTCCCATAGGATGAGTAACTAGATTTTTTTTTCAGTGGAGTTCTGATAAACTGGATCTCTTAACTGTGGCATTTTTCATTTCTTGAAAACGTTCAGGCAATTACTTTTTTACCTATTTCTTGCAGGTGCCTTATGCCTTGGTACCTGTCAATTCTGAGAGCAGAAGGGACCATTAGGAAGACTACCATAGATTTCTACATTTGATGAAGTTTGGGGAAACATTAAAAATACTTTCTTTTTACTCTTACTTTGCAAGCAAACCTCATGCGGTTCATTCTGCTACCAAGTGTGCTCTGGTCTTACTCAAATTCCTGCTTCACAAACTTCTATTGCCTCTATATATTGTCTCTAAATATATTAGCCCACCGCTGTGCGCTTGAGGTACCAAATGACGCGGCAGCATGACCTAAAGCATGACCAGATCTCTGAAGTTACCATGCAACCGTGTGAAGCTGGAGCTTCAGCAAACCAACAGGCAACCCAACTAAACAGGGAAATACATTCCCTTTCCAGCTTTTCAGTGACCTTTTGCAACGAATCTGGCATTTGGGAAGACGAGTAGTGTTCCTCTAGAAACAGGAAGCCAGACTCTGATGGAGCGCACAGAAGGTTCTAGGTGGAAGGAGGAGGGGAAGGAAAAGAAAAGAGTGGCAGCTTCCAGAGTAACAGAACAGAACAATGAAATTCCTTGCCACCAAAGAAGGAAACCCTATGTCATTTCCTCTGCTCTCTCCCTGCCTGATTCTTCAGCAGCTATACCTCAATGACACACCGTAACAACAAGAGATAGCAGTAGCAGGTAGGACAGTCCTTCTTCCTACGTGGCATAATTCTGTATTAGGTGTGTACGTAGCCCATACTTGCCTTTTATGTCTATGATGTCTATAAATACCTCGCTAACAGAAGCAGCTCATTAAGACAATCCTGCTGGAGACCGCGCTTTCCATATTCACCTACCTATAGATATCCACAGATATGGCAACAGACACATTCACTTAAGTCAATCCCATGGCTAGAGTGTGGTGGCACCATTCTCTTAACAGAGTTTGTGGCCTGCCATTATACAATCAATTTCCCTGCTTTTCTAATTCCAAATGCTGCTTTTCTTCCCTTCAGTGCAGGGTAAGATGTGCTCTTACACAACAGGGAATCCAACTGCTGCTACTAATCCAGTTTCAAATTACCTAATATTCATTGCCCTAAATACCTCCCATCAACCTAAGAGCCATTCCCCTACCCTAACACACATATTGGTGGAGCATCCTTCACGACTCTAAAAACTACAGATTTTTGTTTTAACACAAGGTTTGTGTACAGAGTGCCTGTTAACAGAGGTCTCTCAAATACCATCTCCTTGACCTATTCGTGCTATTTATATTTAGTTATGTTTTTAAAAGACATTGAATCTACAATTCCGGGTGCTGCTTCCTGCACAAAGACTGGGATGAATACACATCTGGTCAGTGTTTCGGGAAGTGCACATACATTTCCTATTCTGGTTCAGGACACCATGTCTAGTCAACGCAATGAAAGTTAGCAAAAAGGCAACTTCCCCCCTACACACACGGAACAAAGAGCCGTGCTTTCTCTTAGCGCCTTTCAGACCATACGTGCTGATTACTAGGCTGTGCTTCACTGTTGGTACAGATTACAGCTGCGATAGCTGCAGCTTTTTCCTAATTGCTATTATGATGACTGAATTTTTGTTTTGTGTCAAGCATTATTCACACATTATACTCAAAAATCGGATCCCTCCATATCGCACTTGCCTCCAACGGGAAGGATGCACTTGGGTTATTCTACTTGATCTGTATTGCTCCATCATGGTGGAACAGAGTTCTACAAGGCAGCACAGACTGAAAATTTAACAAAATATGGAAAAAAGCTGCTTAAAAGAGATGAGTTGTAGGAGAGAAAAAACAAAAACCTAGCACACCACGTGTGGTCCAGTAAGAAATCAGGTCAGACAGTCAAATTCATCTTAATCAGGGAAAGGTTACAAGAATAGCCTTATGTCTCTAATAAAGTAAACTAGCTAGCTTCAACTTACACCGCCAAAGAAAACAACTGAACACCTCTGAGAGTGACACTGCTCCAAAGCCTTTGAAACCCTGTTAGCTTCATTTGTTTTCCCAGCATAAGCAATACTCAGCCACTTAGTATGTCTTTTATCCACAGTCCACTCAGCTGCAAAGCTGATCTAGAAGATGGGTAACAGATGCTTCCCTGCCTTTTTTTTTTTTTTTTTTTTTTTTTTAATTTTAGCAATTTAACAAAGAAAGAAAGATATCAACAGAAATCAACACCAGGATTTTTACCTAAGAAAGATTATTTCACAGTTTTAGGATGCCTACTTAACCACCGCAGAATCAATACATATATGCAAGATGACTTATACGTGGGCACAGTAACAATAAATTTGTCTACTTTTAGTCAAGATTTAATTGAATCTGCATAAAAGAGGATGTCAACCACAACACATTTCTGCTTATTCTCATATTTTAGAGTAAAGGTGTAAAATCTTTGCGAAAAGTCCATTCACATTTTGTCACTGCCCCAAATGCAGCAAATCAGAATGCAATGAAATGTTCCAATTTCTTCCTGGAAACCAGACTTAAAATCTATGCACGTGAATACAGCAGACTGATCACTTTAAAAATCAAACCTACCATGAGATAAAACATCTAAAACACTTTTTGGGGAGGAAGTGGAGAAGGGAGGAAGAGAAGAGAAGCTTCCAAACAAAACCTTCTGGTTAAGGGTAAGCAAGCATCCGTTATTTTAAATAGTTAAGGACTCTTTTCTACTTAGCCCCTGCTATAGTATTAATTCTGTATAAACCTGAAAAATATCAGAACACAGATACAGGACTGGAGAGAAAAAAAGTTGTAACACATTAGCATAACTTAGCTTATAATACTAATAACATAACCCAATTAGCACCAATCTGACAAGAAAAACAAGTGACTTTAAAGTAGAAGTTATTTTTCTCATAAATATTTTTAAAATCAATGCTGCCACGGAGCAAGCAGTTTCTTCACTCTTTGGATCCCTGTGATAAGCCGCAGTCTGTCTACAGCTTTGCAAATATTCAGCAATTTCTCCTACTTCCAAATGACAACTGCCTAACACGAACACTTTTTTTCCTGTGATAATATGTGAAAAGATACCCCCTGCCAAAAAAAAAAAACCAATCAAACAAAAAACCCACAATAAAAACACATACAGAACCCAGTAACACACACATTACACAGCACATGAAGTTACCCATTTACAAAGAGGTAAGGAAACACTGACATAATAGCTGTAAGTATTTGTTAGAAGTGGACATGTAGTTCTTGATCTCTAAGCCTTTCTACAAACAGAACACCTCCAAGGTGGAGGGCTTTGGTAACGGAGGCAGAACCACAGAGGAAGCCTACTTGGAAGGCTACCACAGAAGCGTCTCCCTCTGCCTCAAGTTTTCATCTTTGCTTTCAGAGTACAAGCTAGGAGAAAAGTCCCGAAGGAGCCAAAAGCAGCCTTGGAAAAAAAAATTATTAAATTTATAATTAGACTTACCGTATCCCTCCTAGAAACTACTGGCAATTGAGCAGTTAAGTTGCACACCCTGGCATGCAATGTGCAAATGGCATCAGGTCACTCTAACAACTACTTAGCACTAAGCAGTCCTGAAACATTTCTTACATCAACACATGTTCCTTAGTCATCTCTGATAAGGACTAGTCTGCTTTAAAAAATAAGTACATGTGAAGCTCCAAAATAAGTAAAGTTCTCCTTCAGCTTCATTCATTAAATTACCTCCCAAATGAACCTCCATTTCTGTCCTTTAGAGAGGGGAGTAAATTGTCAGACTAAGCCAATGCTTTTTTTCCAGGGTAGCTTATTAAGTTATTGTCATTATGTTTATAACTAGGAAGAAAATCTGTGAGAAATGCATATTAAAGATGTACATTAAAGAGACACAGATGACACACAAAGGGAAGGAAAAATTCTCAAAATTAGATTTACAATAAAAGCTATTATAATAAACGGGCTAAAATGGATATATTAAACTAACTTGTAAGAAGAAAAATTGAAATAGATTTTTAAAAAGCAAATCAAGCTGTTTCTGTTATATCCTTCAGCAAACAGAGCCTGGGATAAACCCTTCTCAATTGGTTCAATCATGCCAGAGGAGAGAGGGGGAAAAAAAAAAAATAATAAAGAGCAAGCATGCTTTTATCAACACAAGGGAAAATATCAGAAGCTGAGGCAGAGCACTCCGGTATGCACAGTGCGCGTCTGCTTCAGAAGTATTTATTTACACGTTAGCGGTACAGAGAAGACACCGAGCACAGCCTTACACAATCTCAGCCCACCTACCGTCCTCCTTGTCCAGCACCATCATCTCAGCAATCAAGAAAAGTCCGGGGACAGACGCTTCTTCTCGAGCAGCCTCCGCTCAGGGGAGAGGAGAACAAGTCTCTGGGAACACAAATGAGCTACGGTACAGCTGATCGTCCTTTAGCAGCAAGTGAGCTCTAATTACCCAGTTGTCCAGCTTTTAACCTAGATTGCACTCAGTTAGAATTACACTCAGAAATAAAGCGCTTTGCAGATACAAAAGCAGTCTCACCTACTTTTGTGCCTCAGAATTGCAAAGAACTAAAACTGCAATTTAGAAAGAAGGGGGATCGGAGCTGTTTCTTTGGTTCTCACCTTCTAAATGGCTCAATTTACACACAATAATCTATTTTAATGTAATTGCATTTGATAGCTCATAACCCTGGCTGTTGCAACTACACAGCTTTCAACCTTATAAACTGTTTTCTCTTTGGATTTAAGCTGAATCTAAATCTAAAATTATATTCAGAGACGGTAGAATACCTCAGCCTGACTACTGCTGCCTCTGTCTCTCAATTTGTGAGCTTTGCACACTTGCTATTGAATAAATGCACATATTTCCCAGGGACCCCTCTTATTCTCCTGTCAGGCAGGGCTTCACGGCGGATTTAAGCCTTTCCAGCTCGGCAGCACCACCTGCAGCACAGACGCGACATCTCACCGGAGCCCTCGCTGCCCCGCCGGCTGCCCGCGCTGGCAACTGGGTTCCAGGAGCGGGGGCCAGGCCCGGGCCAGCAGGACGAGGCTCAGCAGCAGAGCTCGCAGCCCCTTCCAAACGCACCATCCCCGACGCAGGGGTTCGCCCACATTTGTTCATTTCACCCCAAACCGGCCAGCAGCTTCAGACAGCTCCCAGACAACCCGCCAAGGACTCGAACGCCCAGCCGGGCTACCCGGACCCTTCCGTGCCCACAAGACATCGCTCCTCTGCTGCAACTTCAAAAGCCGGGCGAACATCCCGGGTTCCAGCTCACACGTACCCGTGAGCTTGCCAGAATACTAGAGAATACTGCTGGTTTACTTTTTTTTCACAACATCAGGATTAAAATAAATTGAACAAGCTGAATACAGGACAAACCCTTGCAGGGCTGCTCCACCTGTTCAGAGATGCCTTCAGTACCAAACTATAAGCGGGTGCACTCAGGCCCCAGTCTTTGATCCTCCCCGACGCGACCAACGTTCCTCACTCGGACCAGGCGCTGCCACCTCCGGCTGCATCCGCGAGGAGCACGGGATCAGGTGCTACCCACACCAACGGCGCCATTTGAATCGTCTCCATCATTTAATCCAAGAAAACATTTCATTCCTATTTCAGTGATACTTCTTCCTCCTCTTTACAACTGATACAATAGCGCTCTTTAAAAAAGCATGATAGCGGGCTCAAGTTATATATCCTTAATACCTATTTTTAATTAGATTTCTTATCCTCAGCTGAAGTGGCTTTTCCTTCCTCCCTTCATTTTGAATACTTAATCCTAACAGTCCTTGAATATATTTGATGTTAAATATATCGTTTTACACTGAACCATTTCATCCAGTGCTTAGAACAACTACTGTTTCCTTGTGATACTAGCCTGCAGGGGCTGAATACGTATTTTAGGATAACACTGCAACCACTATAAATCATTTATTTCAAGAAGCAGAAGTTTAAAAAGAGAGGGCTTTATCCTAAGATAATTAAGGTCTAATAGTCAAAAGCATCAGCACAAAAAACTACGTGCTTTTCTAAACTTGAAAGAGGCATTTTATTTTAATACCTCTCATATACTCTTGGCCTCCATTAGAAAACAGCGAGCTCGCAGACCGCTTCCTCCGTCTGCCTGCCTTTCAGTCCTGTGCCTTCAAAGACAGACAAACTTACCTAAAAATACAGAATACATTTAAAGTTGCACTATTTGGTAATTACAAGAAAGACATACTTTTTATAAAAATGCCATTTTCTACTGCAGCTGACTTTGATGCCATGGCTATCTAGCAGGCATAATGCACGCGTCAAAAAAATGCGCTATCGGATTCGCGTATGTTTTATTATTCTATTGCTTCATTGAATCCAATAGTCTGCATTACCCCCTTTGCAAAAGGCTATTTTAAAGTTATTGGCTTAATCATTTTACATACCAATAGTAAAAAAGTTCCCTAACCTCCAACATACTTGTACAGCAATTAAAGGCAACTACAATTAACACAATCTGTTGGAATTTATCATGATATCTGATGTCAGTTTACTTTTTTTAGACAGAAATCTGGTCTCTGTAATCAAAACATTTATATATTTGGGAGATATCTTAACTCTCATTATCTTGAAATTTATAATTGGTTTGCCCAGAGCAAATTCTGCAGCGATTTACGCATTGGAATTGCCTAAAATGAAAGCCTGGAACGAGTTTTTTCCCCACGCTCTACCCCTATTTTCCCACCTCCCTCATCTCAACTCTTAACATTTTTTTCAGGGGGATATTTGTGGAAATCCCATTGTAAAGTGGTGTTTTCTAATATCAAGTCACGTTGCATCAGTCCAGTTATATCATGCCACTTCAAACATATGAAACGCTGTTTCCTCCCTGACATAACTTGACACGGTGCCACAACACATCGAGTCAAAAACGTAACCACTGCTGTTATTTTTTGTTGGTTTTTGTTACAGTTGTATCTGTAAATACCAGACTAAAGCATTACCGCATCTCTATTACTTTTCTGGGCACCAAGGAGCGTGTTTGCCAAGGCAGCCTTTTGCCCACAAAGCAGCATACTCACTATTAGTCCCAAGGGTGATTCTGGTGTCGCATGGGGCTGTTAGAGCAAGTACCCAGGGGCTGAGAGAGTGGGAGCTGCCAGGCTGAGAGAGTGGGAGCTTGACAAGTAGCTTTGGGGGATGCAGAAGAAAGGAGTGCGGTGC
The DNA here is from genome assembly GCA_013389825.1 of Crypturellus undulatus. NCBI lineage: Eukaryota > Metazoa > Chordata > Aves > Tinamiformes > Tinamidae > Crypturellus > Crypturellus undulatus. Next base: position 55,490 of record VWPW01009977.1, read on the forward strand.
AACCTCTACCTACTGGGCAGCAAGAGCCTTCCCTGCAATGCCCTGGCACAGCTCGAGAGAAAAGCCCTGAGAAATGCTGCCTTCTCCACACGGGGTAACTGCAAGAACCCCCACTGCGGGGTGCAGCAGAAAAAGAGAAACAAATTGGCAAGGCAAATGTTCCTAAAAACAAGTGGAGAAATAGGTATTATTCACAATGCTAGGATTTTCAGGTGGTAGAACTCAGACTGTCCCCAGGAAAGGAGGTATTTATAGAAATAAAGCAGACCCCATTTTTATTAACAAACTCACTCAAGCCTGATTTCAAAAGGAATTAGTTTAGTTAGCAAAAGCTTCCATTTTAGTCCATTTGTAACCTATGCAGGTCCAGCATCCCCTTTTAACATTCACAGATGAGCAGGCAGCTGGAACCTATTTGAATCAGGCAGAAAGAAATGTATAAAGGTAAAATAACCTCTTCATAAAAGAGTTTCTTCTCTCAGCCTCACCTCCTGTCCCCAATTTCTGCAGCACACTTTTAAAAGGGAGCCTAATTTCTCCCCGAGCACAACCACTCATCAACAGTCCAAGCAATTCCCAGGCGCTGTTTCAGTCTGGCTACTCCGATCTCTGCACTGCTCTCATTGGGGGGGGTTTGTTTCCCACTTTACTTCTTTTTAAGTGCTCCCCACACTCATTTCCTCTACGCCTCGGCCACCACTGCCACCGTTCCCTTTTATAGCGCCGCTCCCGAGAGCTCCGGGAAGGAGAGGGGGCTGTTGGAACTGTCTGGATAATCAGCGGTTCCAGTTTCATTTCCTTACCCCACCGCCGCACCAGCCCCGAGCTCCTCGTGCTTAATGAGTACGTCTGCAATACTTGAAAGGCCCGAACACTCCTATTAGGGAACCCTCTCAGATCTGCGTTTCCTCGCTTCACCTGTGCCTCTCGCCGCTGCTGGGGAGGCGGCATCCTGCTGTTAACCAGTCGGATCTCCACAGACACAGGTCGGCAGGCACCCCCGACAAAGAGTTACGGGGATTAAGACATCACCCAGTTTATTATTATTATTAAAAGCTGTTAATGGGGAAGTTAAAAGTCTTTTTTGCCTCTGTGTACCAATCAAGTAAAATCTGTTCTGTGCCACTCCAGTGCGAGGACTCTTGCAGCCACAGGTCACCACCCGAAAGTGGGGTCAGAGAGAAACACAAACCTTGCACTTATGCATGCCAGTAAGGAATTAACCTTGCTTAATTCCTCTAACATTACTTAACCCTTTTACCTTTGTCTCGGGGGATTAGAGATGAGAAAGGTCTTTCTACTGTAATTTCCTGCCAACTAGTTAGATAAGTTCATTCTCTCTTCTCCAACACATGCACTTTTGACTGGAACATTACAGACTCCATTAATAACATGACATCAGCTTACTTCAGACGGCTTCAAAAAAAGAAAAGGGAGAAAAAAAAAGGTAATAGTAAGGGTAACAACAATAAGAAGCCTGCCGGAGCGGGAACCTGGGCCCCAAGGCATGTGACAAGCTTGCCCCACGCCTCCTCCCCGCGCACGGCGGCGGCCCGCAGGCATTTGACCTCCGGGATGCCGGAGCGCCCGAGCCGCCCGCGGCGGGTGCCCCGGCTGCGCCGCTGCGCCGCGCGGGGCAGGTGAGCGCCCGCCCGGCGCTCAAACTCCCGAATCCCGGCAAGTGGGAGGGAGAGCGGGGAAGCGGCAGAGGGCGGGGAGGAGGGGGAAGGCGCGCGCCGCCCGCT
>VWPW01009977.1:57507-67507 GCA_013389825.1 Crypturellus undulatus
CCGCGCCGCCCCGCCCGAGCGGCGCTGTCAGAAGCGGCCGGAACGCAACGGCACGGGCTCGCGCGGCACCTCGCCCCGCTCCGCGGCCGCCGCTGCCAGAGCTGCCCCGGCTTCTCAAGTGCTTTTCTCTTGATTTCACTCTAAATCGAAAATTATATTCAAAGGCAGGAGGGGCGGGAGGGAGGGAAGCCGGGAGCCTATCGCTGCAAGCCCAGGCACTTGCCGCCTGCCTCCCTCCTCGCCCTCTCTCTCAATTTATGTGCTGCGCGCTCGCTCCTGCTGCTGAATAAATGCACACATTTCCCAGGGACCCTCAGATTCCCCTGTTAATTAAATCAATTCATTATGCTCAGATCTGATTAGCAGCCCCTTCCCCCCCTCTTTGAATCAATTATTCAATACACAAACATAATTGCCTGTGCCAGAGGTGTCTAAGTATTAGCTTATTTAACTCCAAGGACACTAATTACCCCTAGGGCAAGGGAACTTTTCTCATTAATTCTGACAAAACACAAAAGCACAGTTAAAGTGTGTGTGTATATACGTGTGTGAGAGAGAAAATGGGGGCGCATATAGCCCAGGAAAGGAGGCATTACTCTCACACACGTTACTGTATAAATAAGCTCAATTTTCTTTCTACCTATTGCATTAGATGATTTTCCCACATCTCCCCCCCACTAAATTTTTTTTTCTCCCCCTTTTTAACTAAGGAACAGATCTGCATTGTAATAGTGGCAGTTGTGGAGTGAAATGCTTGCAGCCGAGGACAGAAAGAATGAAGTATAAAGGGCAGATGGGGAGCAAAGCAGAATTTGCAACTAGTTTTGTTTATCAAAGTAGAAAACTATGGCAGAGAATTTTCCGTACCTTAAAAGTCCATGTGAGAAATGGCCCTCTGAAACAGCAGGTAAAATGATATATAACATAGTATGCACTGAGAACAGTTCTGAATTGTTTACAATCTGAATTAATGTCAGTACCCACTATTAATGTACTTGCTGCCTATGTTTACCATAATGGGCTACATTTCCATTAGCTGAAACCAGAACATTGAGACAAGGCAAGACTGACACAAACTGAGATCAACCATCGTTACAGCATCTGAGACATGACTTCTGCCTTGCAGGTTACCCAAATCTTACCTCGATGTGAACCTCCTTTAAAAAAAAGAATAAGTAGTAATTGATTCACCCAAATTAGTTTTTTTTTTTCTTCTTCTTTCTAAAGGGCTTTTTTGTTCATGTCCTCAATGTGCACAGAAGTATTGAAGATTTTCTTTTTGTTTCCTTAGGCAATGCATGAGCTGATCCATTAATCCACTTGGCTTTACATATCAGGAAACTTAATATTAGCTCTGCTCATCTATTAGCTTTTATTTAGGTCCCCCCCATGTTGCCTTTTATATACGTTTTTTTCAGGCCTCCCTCAAGGGGGGGTCAAGCTTTTTTTTGGTAGAATTTGGGGGAAAAAATGCTGCCCACCATCTCCTGGGAACTTCCCCCACTCCAGCTCCCCATGATTACATTCACCCATGTCAAGCCAGGCAGAATTAAATTCACTCATCTGGTAGCTCTACCCATCTTCTTTAAAGCACACCTTGTACATACCACAATGCCAAAAGGGGGGTGGGCAGGGAGAATCAAAAAATAGGCCCCCCTCCTCTTTCATCTCTGCCAAGAAACACAGCTTAGCTTGCTTGGCAACACACTTAATGCGGTACGCTCACTGTTTGCAAGCATAAATATGATTGGGAACATAAAGTGGTGGTTCATTAGTGCAGTATGTTCTTCTGTGAATATACAAGTATAAGGATAAAAATGTCTTCAGCTTTGTAACACAACAACCCTGTTAATTTTCTGGTATTTAATCCCACTGTATGGCACATACTGCTCCCACAGGATCTTATCCATATAATTTAAAAAAACCCAAAACAAACGAACAAAAAACCCACAGCAGTACTTGAAAAATACCAATCCTGGAGAATATCATGCATCAACTCGTTTCTGAACATACCTTAGTTCTTGAATCCATTCCTTTCTCACTGCAGTCAAAGATATTTTTGGGTGCAAAGACAGAAAACCAGGATCTTGGTATGCAACTGCCAAGCCTTATTCTTAATTTGCTACAGGGGTGATGCGATTTTGTTGAAACACAGACTTACCAAGCAGCAGGCATTTGTTTGCACGCACTTAAGTCTGAGGTCACTGCTGGGATGCTAAGGGCAAAACAGGGAGAAAATGAGGAACCAGAGGTTGACTTCAGTATCATTCTGAAGAGGTGATGTTCACACTCAAGAAAGATGTGGTCACTGGAGATGAAAGAGACTGAGGGCAAAAGCAAGAGATAAATTTGCCAATATACATGAAAGTGTCACACAAGGAGAGAAAATAATATATTACAAAGCCTAAAACATTAAGTTCCTGAACACACTAACGTGCAATGCATTCAATTATCTTACACACCCCAAAAGTAGCCAGTATTGGGAAGCCATCATGCTCCATACTGCAGAGGCTACAGATAGAAGACAGCTGTCCTCTGTCCAGAAAAGCTTCCAATCAAATGCTAATTCCTGACATTCCCATGTGGAAGGGAAGAGGTGCACAGGGGTGAAAACAACAAGACAGAAAGGCAGGGACTAGGACTCAGATCTCTGGGTCTTGCTCTTGATCCCTTGCTCTCTAGCCAGCCTTGTTCATCTTCTGATAGTCAAGAACAAGCAAGAGAAAATGAGAAATTTGTTAAGAGTAACGAGCAGTTATTAAATAGCGAAGGAAGTCTGCAGTATACTTGAGTCAAGCCTTTGGCAGAAATGTGAGGCTTCTTATTATCCTGTGCTTGAACGATGCAGATGAGTGGAGCAAAACCAGCCTATACCACAAAAGCATTCTTTTGGTTTCAGGCTCTTAATCCAGAAATTGGTTAACATTTCAGTATTGTGAATGATAAAGCTTCATCAGAAAGGTAATATTTTTTGTCTTTTAACTGAGAGGAAAAAAAGAATGTGAGAGGGTGATTAAGTCCTGCACCAGTCAGGATGCCATGCTGAAGGCAGTATCAGGCCGTACCAAAGACCACGTTGCACAAGGTGGATTTCGCAGCTGTTTCTAATGTCAGATTTTCAAGCAGATGAGATTTGAATCTACCAGTTTAGACACACAGCTTTAATTTCTTGAAATCACACACACACACACACACACACACACACACACACAAAAAAAAAAAAACCCCAACAATTTGCAAATGTCTAAACTGAATTAGCTGTGAAAGATCTCCCCTCTATGTTATTACCCATTTCAGGAGCACTTGCACCTAGCTCGGTAGTGTCAGAAGAGGTTGACCACAGGCCTGACCTTATACTGCAATTCAACAATCCTGTGAAGGAAGAAAATCACAAGCACTCTAGAAAGTTATGTTCACAGAGAACACGGGCTGCAGTTCAAAAGACCACTTAAACACATACTTGAGATCCACAGACCTCAATTACGTCTAAACTTATGCTTAATCTATTTAACTTCTGTGCCTATACATTGTAAAAACAAATCAGGCTCAATTCTGTTACTACATTTTGTATGAAACGAATGTTAAATATTTTTGTGAATATAGGTTATTAAACAAAAAATTGTGCTAAAATACAGCATTTCCTTTCATAGGAGAAGAACAAAAAATGTTTCAGAACTAGAGCCTCTAGAGAACCAGTTCTTTACCACTGTGATATAAGGCTGACACTTTAAGCCATTAGGCTTTACTGTCTATAGTGGCCTTCTGCAGAAATGTACATTAGTTATTTAGAAGTTTTGTTGCTGCTCTTTGTAACACAAAGCTACAAAGAAAAATATTTAAAAAAAAGCTGCAAGATGGAAATTCTTGGTCTGTAAGTTTCATAGATAAACTCCACATCCCTGAAACAGCCCAGTTGCACCAAACTCCACGAATTAGAGAAGAAAGTGTCATCATCAGAAGGATTTCATGCGGGTATAAATTACTGGAGCATCAGCACTTTGCAAATCCATCAACCTTTCCTAATACCAATAAAGCTTGGAAGAAGGACACATGTAAGACACTAGAACCTACAGATTTAGAAGAGAACCAAACCAGGAGCTAGAGCAGGCAGCCTCTCATAGGCTCCCTGGGAAAGTATATTTCGTTTTTAGTTTTGTATTTATTCTCTTAGTAGTTTTTGAAAATTTCTAGGGGTCAAGGGAGACGTATTCTTTCACCAGTTTGTGATGGCAATGTAAAACTTTCAATTGGTACTGAAGCCCAGCAGAAGTTTCAGAATACCCCTGCAGCCCAATCTCTCTGAGCAAGCCCACACAGGGACTCTGATTCTGCTACACAGCAGTATCTGTGCAGAGGAACCAGATGCTTCTAATAAATGTGAAGAAGGATCCTTCAAAAGACTAAGAATAAACGCTGGTGATGGACTAATACTGACTTTTCTGTGCATCCTTCTCTGTTTCAAAGCTAAGTGCTACTGAAATGTTTTCTTGCAGATAGTCCTGTCTTTNTTTCAATTGAAAGTTTTCAATACTGGCTTCAATACTGAAGCCCAGCAGAAGCCCAGTTTCAGAATACCCCTGCAGCCCAATCTCTCTGAGCAAGCCCACACAGGGACTCTGATTCTGCTACACAGCAGTATCTGTGCAGAGGAACCAGATGCTTCTAATAAATGTGAAGAAGGATCCTTCAAAAGACTAAGAATAAACGCTGGTGATGGACTAATACTGACTTTTCTGTGCATCCTTCTCCCTTTCAAAGCTAAGTGCTACTGAAATGTTTTCTTGCAGATAGTCCTGTCTTTACTTTCTTACTTTAGAAGGCTCTAGTAGGCAGATCTGAAAGACAAAAATCTGGAATCCAAGCATCTGTTGTAGCTGTTTTATAGAAGAATCCAGTGTGACTGTGTCTGGTTCTGGAGCACAAGGCCTTGCCATGTCCCTTGTTCTGAGCGTCACACTCTGCCTCACGTCAAGCAGGCAGTCATCAAATGTGAGATGGGCAAACATAGATGAGACAGAGCCATCAAACTGGGTCTTCTGTTAGTTCCTATTTATATAGCAGCAGCATGCACGGGACTCAGTAACAGAGTACTCAGTAACATCAGGTACTGTCCAAAAGTCGCACCACCTTTCCTCAAAAAGATAATCTCTTTCCTCCTCATCTTGCTTCTGGGACCATATAGACCCTTGCTACAGGGTGCTCAGGAGTGGGTATTCATGAACTGAAAAGATAAAATGCAATGCGAGGCTCACACTGTTTTGTGATGACACCATCCTAACACAGTGCCAATGTCACCCTTACTCTGTGGGTCTTGTCTAGTCTTCATAGCACCATTCTAACAACTTATCATTTGAAAATCCTTAGGCAAACGGCTGCTTGCACAGTAGCTGTAGGTACACACTAAGGACATGGCATGGCCACAGAATACAAAACAGAAGAATTCTCGCTATTCCCAAGACAGGCAGCCAATGAGGCACTGCCGCACTGGACTATGTTTTGCAGATGCTTTCATCAGCATCCAGTTCAGCCTCAATCTAATGGTGATAATCCTCTTGATCCGCTACTGTGTGAGAGAGGGTAAAAGACATCCGCAAGCCAAAGAGATTTTTTTTTTAAACAAAGCCATTCTGTGAAATTACCAGATTTTTTTTTTTTTCCCAATCCAAAGACAGAAACCAGTTCAATGCAGATGAAAGTTACTGGAGAACTTCTGATAAAAGCAGGCAGGTGGAGGCTCTAATGAAGGCATACACTATAGTGCACATCTTGCCAATGTTTCTTAATGAATAATATGTGCACTCAGATGAGAATAATATTGATTGAGGTCTGCAGGGAAAGTTCTCTAGGAAAATTTTTTTTTCTAGGAGCAGAGCCCTTTTTGGAAGATTTTGATCTTTTCCTGCTGCAACCTTTCTCCTCCCCTCTCTTTGTGCTGCCCAAAGCAACTGACAGGCAAAAAATGAAAAGCCTGCCCTGCATCTAATGTATCTATCAGATCCAGAAAGAAATTTATATACCGGTACTAAGAATGGCTGCACCATTCTCCTTAGCTGGTAGAGGGCACAGCAGTGTGTAATTAGGACTGGATTACTTTACTCAGAACTGGAGCAGAGAGCAGATGTCATGCATTAATATTGGCATTTGATTCCACACACTTTCTCTGCCATGTTTGCAAAAACAATTTGCCTTTCTGCCTTGGATCTTGCCTCGAATTTACCCTCAGGTTGCTGACATGCAAGTGAAAAGTCACCAGTGACAACATAAAAGTACGTATTGAAAGCAAGGTACATACATCGTGGGTAGAGTTTATGATTCAATTGCTAACATGCAAGATCAAGTTAATTCCTGATTATACTGATTATATTGATTAATATGGCTGATATATTCTGCTGGATGCTAGCTCAGACACATGAGGTCATGACATTATAATACATTTGTTAATGCAAGCCCACAGCACAAGAAGATACCTTATTCCATATTAATGTCACCAGACACTATCCACAGTATCTGCATATGAGATGCATCTCCCTTCACAAACACAGAAGGCCTTTTCCTCACCTGCCTCTCCACACAGGGGACTTCAACTTTGAATTCACTCCAGTCCCAAGCTCCATAGACAGAATCCTTCCACAGGATCTGTAACAGAATTTCATGCCTTTTTTTTTTTTTTATGCACCACACACTTCTCTAACAATGATTCATCAATCAAGAGCAAGAATATTTAGGTATTCTCCCTCCCTCCCATCACCTCCTCCATTTTAACCATTCAGTCTATTACTAAATAACACTTACTAAGTCCCAGACAAGTCCCAGTCAAAAATACTGGACCCAATTCTGAACTGCAGCCAGCTTGCATTTGATAGTTGCTTTATGGCTGCAGCCAAGTTCTGGAGGTTTCTCAGGAGCAAAAGATGATCTGCCTCAATTTAGGAGCATCCAGGAGCTGATTGCAACAGCCTATACTACAGCAGCACAGAATAACCACAATATACTGGGCAGCCTATATATGTATATGGATGCAACCTGAAGAGGATAACCACTGAACTTTTGCTGCAATGGTTAGGTTTGGCTTCAGGACACACTACATTCTTTACGCAGTGATGCAGGCTGTACCCAGCCCCGTTACACTGGTAACACACCTGTAACACTCATTTGCCAGGCATTAATCCCCATGAAAAATGAGCAAAAGGCACCCCACATATATACGGAAAATGTACCTCTTCTGGAGGTGAAAGGCGCCTCACTAGACAGTAAGGCTGCCATGTCCCTTTTTTTGCCTCCTCCCCGTATCTAACAGTGGCTACTCCCCTCATCCTAAAGAAGAGTTGCATGTTGTATAGCTTTAAAAATCAGGTTTCCTTATGGGATAAATTACAAATTACGTAACCAGGAAAAGCCTACTCAAGTGAGACTCAGGCGGAGTCACATTCTCCCGTCTGCCAGCTAATAGCCAAAGAGTGAGAACTGCCATCCCAAAACAAGACAGTAACTGCTGTGACATGGTAACAGTCACCACAGTTTACTTTAAGCAGATGAGAAACTCAGTCTGAGAGCTGCACAGACAACTAAAGAAATGTTACCACTCTCTCAGTGCGAGCTAGAAGAGTTTCCCTGCTCACAGGGATGTCAAGGATCAAGAGCCCAGTGGATCATCTGTTGTGTTTTTAATGCTTCATGGCTCAGGGTCAGTCAGAAATCCCTATTCTAAGGTCATGGTTAGGGCAGACTGGAAAACAATCCTGTTTCTTTTAAGGCCTTTCTCAGGCTATGCTGTTTCTCTTTCTCACGGCGAGGTTACCAGTGACCACTCTTACCCCTCATCTCACTGCAGCTGGGCCCTGGGCCCGCACGGTCAGCCCCTCCAGGACCCATGGCCCAAGGACCTTCCCCTTCCCTCCTACAGCAGGCCACGATGCTGCACCACCACGCAGCGAACAGCCCACCGAAGCTGGGAGCGCAGCAACACTCCTTGCAGGGCCTGCTGACAGGCAAGCACTAATCACCGCTGCTTGGGTTTTGTTTCATTTTTTAATAGCCTCAAGTGAAAGAGAGGATGGGAAGCATGGATGAGAGCAAACGTACTTGCTGCATCAGCCAGAGCCCTGTCGGTACTGCCATAGCTGCCTGCTGCGCGGCAGCGTGGCTGCACGTGACACCTGGGCAAGCCATGATAACCATCTAGCTCCTACCCTGCTCAGGAGGCAGCCCCGCTAGAAGAAGCTGGAAAGCACAGTTTAGAGGCCTTTCCCATACCCACATCTGTTTTAAATAGACATATTTTGACTATCGCTTCCATGCCAAACAGACACTGGAGTCGAGTAATCACTTAAAAAGCCTGAGATACAACTCCACAGTATTTTACAATGAATTTAATAGCCGAGCCTTAAAAAAAACAAAACAAAAAAACCCCACAGAACTGAAGCACATTTACGCATTTAGCGAACACCACTCATTGCTTCAGTGTGAACTCACACAGAACACTCTTGCAAATGATTTGAAATGCCTTACATTGTTAGGGTATCAATTTTGCATAGACCTATTTCAAATATTTACAAATTAATAGATATAAGCATGCAATTAAAGGTGAATATCGAAAGCGCATTACATGGAATTCTTGCACAATCTGTAATTAATTTAAACAACCATATTTTGGCTTATTAAACATTATATACATAAAGTTCAGCTTACCATTAACTCTAAGCATTAGAATGCTGTGAGAAAGGGACGCTACTCCCAAAAAAAGCAAGAGAGAGGAAGAGGACGCGAGCATACAGGAACACTTCACTGAAACGTGGCTGTAAGATCTATTGCCATGGAATGACTAACAATAATGTATATACTGCTTTTAAACAAGCAAGCAATTTTGGATAACTTTCCACTTCTTTGTCTGGTACTACAGTTTCAGCCTAGTGAACTATAACTGTGCAAGATAAGCAAAAAGTAGCATAAGAGCCTGCTAACCTTATTGGGCATTTAAAATAGGTCTCCTCACAAGCAGGGATAATTCCTTATTTCCTCCAGCTGCTTATTTATTCGTGGTTTCCTGCCCCCATTTAATTAGAGTAAAAAAAAAAAAAGGGAAAAAAAAAGGGCAGAAATACACTACTGTTCCTGAGAGTTTTTTTTTTTTTTTAAATAAATCCTTTCCAAATGAGAATCCCTGCACTTATCAAGAGTTACTGAGAAGCACTGAGGACAGATATGTAGTTTGGAACAAATTTCTTGGTCAGTCCCAGTTTAAAGCTTTTATATACCTAAGAAGTCTAGCCCTGCCTGAAAGTCAGTGATTAAAGTTTTTAAAGAGTACAAAGATTTTACACAGAATAATATGATGCTCAGGACCAATTAAATGTCATCTTAAGTACTTAACTGAACCATCTTTTATACAGTAGGAATCAGTTAAGTGGAAGGTACAAAATTAAACTTACATTTGAATTTTGTCACTGAGTTAATTTCAAGAGATTATGCAATGTATTTCAAGACCGATTTCAGAAAGCTTTCAGTAGAACAGTCTCAACTGTTAAGTTTGCTTCAGGAGCACTGCATAAGTCTGAAACAGAAAACATACAGGGGAAATCTGACACATTCAGGAGCAAATAAGTGCAAATAACAACTAAAGTATTGCAATTAAGCCCAAAATAATACAGGTGGTATCACATGAGGGGGTCTCAATCAAGAGAGTTTCAGTCTGCACAAGGACATTAAGCAAGTTTGTTCCATTTTCAGAGAAGGGCAATAAACCCCAGGTTGTCCTTTCTTGAACATGGAAGAAGTTAATTTGCAGCATGTCATAACATCAAATAATGACCCTTATGCCCTGTCTTCAATGAGTGTTTTTTGTTTTTTTTTTTTCTCAAGCAAATATGACTTTGAGATGTTTGGGAGAAGGGGCCATAATAAATACCTTGGCGAAGGAGGTAGCAAGTTTCTGCAAACAAGGCACTAGACTGGATACAGCAGAAACTTGGAATTTATACCAGGTCTGGTATACACTTCCCAT